>MZZL01000389.1:47112-137261 GCA_002749535.1 Apophysomyces variabilis | reverse complement strand
AAAAAAAAAAAAAAAAAAAAAAAAAAAAAAAAAAGAGAGAAACAGCAGCAATCACTTGATCTCATTCTTTTTCACCCAATAAACAATAGTAAACGAAGGCGGCGTTATGATGAGGAAGAAGAAGAGGAGGAGGAAGAGAATGAAAACCATCGTAACAACAAGCACAAGGACGATCGCAGATGCGTTATCTCACGTCCAAATCCGGAATCTCGGATCGATACCAAGGATGTCATCCTACCTTCCCCTAATGACATCTTACCACCACCCCCCTTGTCCAACCGGATGCATATCCATTTGCCATCGCCAGCATTCTATTCTCGCAAACTCCCCTCTTTACCATCCAGCGAACCATTACCATTCTTGAAAGATCCAAGGGATTGGAATAATTTACCACCCTTATCCTCACCAAGGATTTCAAAAGATGGTTATCTGAATTAAATCTGGAAAAGAGGGAAAAAAAGACAACAACAACAACAAACCAATTTACTTTTACTAATAGGATACCAAAAACACGCAAACCAAAAGAAAAAAACAAAAGGATCAAAAGGAAAAAAAACCTTCATCAACCATTTGTTTTTCTATCTCTATATTCTTTTTTCTCTTTCGACTCAACTTTGTTAATTTATGATGGATGGAATGATGGGATATATTTTTTTATGTGCGTTCTACTTGAGAGAACTCAAACCAAACGGGAGCATAGCACAAGTGAGATAATTTTTGGGACTCAAGTCGTCCACTTGTACTCGCTCTCAACACCAGATTGGCATTTGTTACCGGAATAGGCAAACGCTTTGGAAAACAAAGATCAGACGAGAAGCCGTTGGTACAATGTCACCGTATTAGTAATATCAGGGTAAGGGCCAGGATTTGGCTTGCGACCCAAATTCTGACCGGATTGAAATACCCAACAGGACCGGACGTGGTACCAAAAAGCCGAATTACGATTCTGATGATTCAGGCACTATACACTCGGAGAAACTCTGTCTCTCTTTCTTTCTGTGAGTGCTTGTGTTTTGTGCCACTTCCACTTAAATCTGAATGAAGATAAGGTCTCGCTTATCAGAACAAAAAAAAACAGGAACAAGAAACATAAGAACAGGTAGCTAAAGCGGGTAAATGCGGGATGAATGAATGGATAATATGAGCTTCATTCATTATTGTCTTCTTAATCTTCTTGCAAGAAAAAAATTATTAGAAAAGCAAAGAGAAGGGAATAGATTGAATTCGAACTAAGATTGTGTTTGAAAGGGGTATACGCTTAGCATTCGGTTGATCTACGCTATAGTGTGGCCTTTTACAGACTTTCCTATTGTTGTGTAAGCAAAAGTTTCCAACGCATCGCAATTCTCATTGAACACATGATGAAACCAGATCAAGCACTGATTCGGGCTTTTTATCAGCTATATAACCACTGCTAAGCTATGTATTAAACTTGCGAAAAGAGGTTTGCATAGCACCATAGCTTCACACAATCACACATCTGATCTTCGCAAAACCATGTGTCTGGCCCTATTTGCTTCTTTGCACTTATTTTAAACTAATCAGTTAAAAGTAGGTTTTTATGACTCGCATAAGACAATGTAGCAACGGCTGGGACCTATCAACGAACGGCATATGTTTGCCACCAAGTCTCTGTTCTTTATAAGAATCGCAATTGCGCTTTTGATCCTTTCTTTCTTAAAGTTTTTGACAGCTAAATCATGGAAAGGCTAGTGAAACACTATCAAATGTCCCATATATATTATCGTCCAACAGCAGTACTTCCCAAAGTATGTACTCCAGAGCCGCAGCGGGCGGAGGAGATATCTTTAACGGCTGCAAGCCGTAACACTTCTGTTACTGATCCTCGGTTGCAGCAGTCTATTTAAAAGTTTAGGTGAGACCATGAAGATATGGTGCGTGCATTGAGCTCGAAAAAGGTGATGCAGATCTCTGACAAAAAAGCGCAGTATGGACGGAAACAGAAGCAATTCAGGATAATGTATTTGCTATTTCATTCTTTTAGTTAAACCGTAGGGCGCAGGCTGCTTGCTAACTTTTGCTGTAGGTCTATTGTAGAGATGAGCAGTACACAGAGGGTCGCATTAAAACCGAGGCAAACCTTATTCCATTTCTTGAAACAGTGGTTCCGTAAGAGGGAGTCAAAACACCAGAAAAAGGCCAATAGCACTCCTTACCAACTTTGACACTCTGCGTGGGATTCGTATGTGAAAGCCGTTTGCGATTTGTACTTTACTCAAAAAGCCTTAAAGATAGACTCACACGCGCATCCTTGTGAACAGGCGGTGAGAACATGGTTCCAGAGCAAGATCACCTATGAGTTAACAATTAAAAAAGAAAGAAGAGATTGCATCGACCGTGACACCGGGACAATCCAAGACTCATCTACGTATGAACAGCTGCTCAACATGTCCATGAATTAGCCTTGTGCAATTACCGAGGCGGATATGCGCAACGGTATGACATTTGTCTTGCAACACAAGATGTTACTCCATGGAGACTCCACGCGAGCTCTGGAGCTCGCAGATCTTTTTCTCTCTTCACTTTTAAGGATGAAGGGGTACAGCAAGTGTCCAGCTTTGGTTGCTCTTTTGTCGCAAGGTAAAATCAACCGAACTGACCGAAACAATTATACCACCTGCATGCAATACAAGGTCGTCTGCTTTGTGTGCCTCCTGTGCTCTCGCACTTTATTTTTTTCCTTTCGCTGGCACGTTGCAGGCGAACTGTTTCCGTTGTTTTTCCAAGAACCAGGATTGGTTCGATGTAAGGAAAAAGAATATTTTAAGTGCGATCATGGATATTACAGTCGACTTTATTGTTGTCCCTTCTTTCCTCCTACTTTCCTTTGTCTACCTGAACACTATTTTTCAATTACGGTCAACCATGTGATAACTACCCGCCATAAACAAAGTGATAAAGTTTCAGATAGGAAAAGTCCACAGTCTAATCAGTGAACAATCCAGGAAACAATTCATATATCATTTTTTCCTTGTACTTTCAAAGACAAGACCATACATTTCTTATATTTGATAAATGAAATATAATTACCTACACCACGCGATATAGCCAAAAAAAAAGGAGAAAAAAGGAAAACGAAGCCTTAGATATCCTATGATCAAGCAAAAAATTCGTTACTTGAAGTATTCTTGCCGAAGTTGAAGAGTACTGTAACAAACGAACTCTGCAGAAACAAGACCACAGATGCTACAATAAAAAGAAGAACGAAAAACGGTTTGCCAAAACAAAAAGAAGAGAATGAAGGTCTAAGAAAAAAGAATGGACCGTTTGCTACACACCCTGGAAAAAGCAGATAGAATTCCTCGATGATGTTCGACAGAGTAGGAAATCCTTAAAATGCACAATCGAAAAGAACAAATACGTTCTAGACTCCCTTTGTCCCAAAAATCGGGAGATAATGCGCGGTCGACGATTTCGATACTGTCTTAGGCGCGGTCAAAGCTGGAGAAAAGCAGAGCTAACCCAAAGATAAGGATGAAGGCTTCGATAAAACTTTTCAGGGCATGTACAGTTTCTCTGAAAATCCATAGTGCGGTCAGATCTCGATGAAAATCTGGAAAGCATTTTTCTGTGCACGGAAGCACGCCGCATGCTGTAACAACCGTGGCGGGCATTAGCGAAATCAGCCTCGACCTTTTCATGTAATAGTACGGCGTATGGCCAGCGTCGCGATCTACTTACAAAGAGCGAGTACGCAAGTAGAGAGGGTGAGGCCGAGGAAGCGCTGGGGATATGTATTCAGGAATGGTAACCGTTTGAAGGTATTAGAACACGTGAGGATCCTGAGATTCCAGATCCGCATTTACACATATGAACTACTTTGCGCGCAAAGTATATGTACAAAAGAGTTCGCTACCTTTAACGTGGCTTATATAGATCAATCCGCACAGAAGATCATAAAAACCTATCTGTAGTATGCACTGCTCCACTTCATGTGTTGCTCGGTCTTGTTCCATATGTGCTTCGTTTACGTGTTGTTGATGTTTGTGCCTTTGCAAGGCAGGAGAGCTGTCATATCTTCTCCACGAAAACACGTCCATAATTTAATGGATGCACTGGCTTAGTAAATTGTAATATTCAACAATAAGAAAGATATGAATAATTGCACGCAAATGGTAGCACTTTGGAGAAATAGGGAGCGTGAGAAAAAGAAAATGACCAGGTGACAACCGTCAATGTCTAACGAGAACGCAGGTCGCAAGGCTTGCACACAAAGTGGTTGGCATACAATGAAACGCTTCTAGACATCAACTGAAGAAAAATATTACCGTTTTTACGGAAATATCGCTGCAAGTGATCACACTCAAAGGGCTGGTTTGAACAGCCAAAAAGACTATGAATGTGTATTATGCACCGTCCGTCTAATTGGCAAGCAGCGCTCTCAATTACTTTTTTCTCAAGAACGCTTGCATCTTTGTGCAAAGGCAGTTCTAAATGATGGAAAATGCGAAAAATACCTTCGCAGTACTTTACAGGTACCAACGGCCCGGATTTTCTAACTTTAAAAAGAAATGGACATCTATGGATTGTCCCCCTTCCCCGAATCCTTTCCATTCTTCTACCTAGTGTGGCTTTAGAAAAAGGTTAGTAAAATGGGCAATAGACAATGTTATATTTTCCTTTTGCTGTTTTGTCAGCACAAAATTTAGATAAGTTGTTCACACAGTAACACAGGGACTGAGATCCCAAAGATCTATTTATTTAAAAAGCTTAAAAACCAACAATCCGATGATTGAATTTTAGACCGTGGGCAAAAATTGAACATTTCCTCGAGACTGAAAAGAAAAGACCAAGAGAACGCAGTAACGTTTTTATTGATAAAGGGAATGATGGGGAGTGACTGGCTGATTACATTTAAAGAGTAAGGCAGTTTCGAAGGGTATGTACAAAATGGGGGAAGAGAATGGGGAGTAGTGTGGTAAACGTATGTTGGAAAGAAGAGAGTGTGTGTGTGTGAGAGAGAGAAAGAGACAGCTTGAGAAGTAGAATGAAAGGTATAAAGAGAGAGAAAGAAAGAAAAGCAATGTAACGAACGATCGGAAAAAAGAGAGGTAAGGGTGATCTAAAACAGGAAACGGATGAAAAGTACCCAGCTAAGCACAGCCAGAGCAAGGTAAATACCACCGTAAATATAATTTGCCGTCACTAACTGAGGTTCGGATGTGCTAAGCATCTTGGGTTCTTCATCGTTCCAAGCATCGCGAGCTGCTCTATCCAACAAATTTCTATAGATCTTACGGTCCAGCACACATAGTACGACACCAGCGACCACGGCCAAGACTGAAATAGCAATAAAGAAAAGAATCACACCTGTGTAGCCTTTGTGCTGATCATGGTCTTGCAGAAGTCCCGTGGCAATGTCAAAGAGTGCTGCACCGATGTTTGTGCTTGATTTAATCAAACCCATACCAGTACCGACCAAAGACAATGGCAGAATAACCGGTACAGCAGAAACCAAACCGACAGGACCGAGCGATAAGCTGACACTGAAAATAAGCATACCAAAAACAGGCATTAACTTTGTATAATTCAGAAGCAACATGGAGAATAGGAAACAAGCACCACTGCCGATCACTAAAACAAAAACAAGCGGAAGATGGTTTGAGTTTGCTTTTCCTTTGCCTTTTTCCCTTTTTTTTGTGATACTTTACTCATCCAAGTGCGTTTGCCGTATCTATCAATACACATGCCGAGGACAGGCATCAAAAACACCGGCATAATCTGAGCAAGACTGGCGATGGCAGCTGCATGTCCATCATCATAGCCAAAGCGAAATTTGACAAATTCACTACAGAAGAAAGAAAAAAAATTTTTTTAATATGACCCTATCGATTGAATAGCCAACTCTATTGGATGTTCCTTACCTGTTGATATGTAGGAAGCATCCCCAACCACCTCCCAGAAGAAATTCCATGATGGCGATAAGCCAATAGGAATGAGGCAAATAGAGCAATTTTCCCCATTTGAATGACTTCTTGCGTTTGAGCACTTCGAGTTGTTTCTTACAGGCCACACCTGGCTTAGACACGCTTCTCAATAAGGCGATGTAAACGAAATTGACCAAGAGTGAAAAGATGCAAAGCGAAGCGGAAAACTAAGTTCAATGGATTAGTAAGGAAATGAAGAAAAGAAAAATAGAAGACGACGGGAAACGGGGAATGGGAGCTCCGAAAGAAAAGAAGGGAAAGGTGCCTTACCCAAAACGCATAACCCCACCAGCCTGTCCAGCGAGCAATAGGCACGACAGTTGCTTGAGCTGAAAAGGAAGCTAAACGACTGACGGTCAACATCAAGGCCACGACCACGGCAAGACTGCGGCCTCTGAACCATTGACTAAGGATTGTCTCCTGGACGATGACAACACTACCACTTCCAATACCGTAAAGAATACGACCGACAATCATCGTCATTAAACTGGCATTGGATGTAGAGATAGCGACCATGACATTGCCGGAGGTAATCAAAACGGTGGTGAGAATAGAACCAGCAATGGTGCCAAAAGCATCAATAAAAATTCCTCCGAGGACCGGTAGAACCGTGTTCACAATGGCCACACTTGATTGAATGGCACCATATTGAGCGTTGCTGATACCGAATTCCTTTTGATGAAAATAACATGATCAGTTCTCCCATGCATCACTAGCGATATTCAGCTGTTTTTATCTATTTACTTCTTTCAATTTGCTCTTCATCGCACCCAACGTATGAGCAGCGAAATGGGACCCGACTTTTTAAAAATGAAAACAGAACTGTCAGAACTGGGCAAACAAATCAACTTTATTTTACCTGCTAGGAAAAGAGCACAGGCCAGGGCAACCATTTTGTATTCCCAAGGTTGTTCAGCCAAATGGCAATAGTCATCGTCGTCTTTTCGAGTGGGAAGACATGGCTGATCTGGCATGGAGGAACAACATGCCGATGTTGGGTTGGACGAACAACATGCTTTGGACGCACAACATGACTCGCTATTGTTGGCGTTATTCTCGCTGTTGTTCAACAACGGCGTCTCTTCACTAATGGACTCCTTTATAACCATGGCGGAGGAAGTGTAGGAAAGTAGAAAAGCAAAAAAGAAAGAGGTGAAGATAGGGTTTGGAAGGGTGTGCTCAAGGGCAAAGGAAGGAACGCCGTTGGGTTTTATTTATCGGACCTTGTCGGTTCTTTTTTGGACTGCGATTTATCAGATCATTACATCAAGTGACACAAGAAGAGTCAAAGAAAAAAGAGGCAAGGGTTTTTCATTTTCCCTCCACTTACTCGTATAGATCAGCTAAAATAGGTGAAATTGTTAAAAAATTTTGTATAACAAACAATGGCTGCACGAATGCATTTCTGTTCAGTAAATACATGAATTATTTCTGTATGTATTTTATTCAAAGACGTCTTATTTTGTTTCCTGATGGAGACACTAAAATGGTATCACATGGTGACACAGAGCACCGTTTAGAGTCCATCTGATAAAATACGAAAAAGAAAATTTTACTTAAAGTCATGGTTCGGCTCTCTTTTTGAGCTACATTCATGTGTGACATGGAACAAAAACATATTTGGAACGACGGATTTGTGAAATGCTTGGGTGCCTCTTGTTCCTGATATCTTTCATTTGGGCGTTTTATTGATGTATGTATATGTATGTACGTAAAGCTTATATGGTTAATCCCCGTTCATCATTCGGCGGTATTTTTTCTGGTCCTTAAGCAGCTCATGAAACACCTGATAGCGCTTTTCATTCAAAGCTTTCAATTCTTCATCGCTACTGGGGTCAATCACCGCACCGGTGCGACCTAATGTAGTCATCACTTGCCATAAGGTGCCCGTACCAGCCGCTCTGGCGCCGACAAAGGCCGCGCCGATAACTACCGCCCCATCAATGGATTCAGGAAGGATCACACGGCAGCGAGTGATGTTTGCATGCAGCTGTACAAATATCGGGTTTTTGCAGAGACCTCCAGATAAACATAGCGTGTGGATATGGTAACCACGTTCGTTCAAACTTTCGATAATGTGACGTGTCTGGCACGAGATGGCTTGGATTGTGGCCAGATAGCGCATGGCCAAGTCATCCAACGACTTATCCAAGGTTAGACCGACGATCGTACCGCGTAAGGTCGAATCCGCGAGCGGGGAGCGGTTGCCGTGATAGTCTGGGTAAATATGCATGTGGTGAGTTAAACTTTCGAGATGCTTGAGACCGCGTTTCTGCCGGAGATTCTCCAGATGTTCATTCAGGAAGGCGTAGATATTCATCTGACGGTTTTCGGCTTGGGTCTTGGCCTCTTGGATGGCAGGATGAGAACTCAAGGTGTGGTCGATAAGTTGACCAGTGGAAGACTGACCTCCCTCAGCACACCACATGTCTGGCAGGAGGACAGACCGATAAGGACCCCACACACCAGGAACAAAGATGGGATCAGCCGACAAGGCAATGTGGCAAGTGGACGTTCCACAGATGATCGCGAGACGATGCTTCAGCACTTCTTCAGGAGAAGAGGAGGATTCTTTGTCATCCTCTGTTTCTAGACGAGCACCGGCACCAAGTGTCGCTATGGCCCCTGCGTACGCATCAATAACGGCAGAACCCACGGGTGTACCTTGTGCCAAACCAAGTTCGGCTGCTGCTTGAGCTGTTAGTTGGCCGACGCAATCCCCAGCATAAAGAGGAGTTTGATCTCCATCCAGCCGTGTCCATCCTTCATCGAGTAAAACATCCAAACCAATGGCTTTGAAATAGCTCGGGTCCCATCCTTGGCCGACCCCACGGGGTAAGTAGGAACACTTACAAGTCAAGGAACACGTTGACCGGGCTAAGCAGCCGGTAGCCCGGTAGGTGAGAAAGTCCGGAAGATCCATCAGGTGACCGACTTTATTCCAATGCTGCACTGGTGCATTTTGCTTGAGCCAAAGAATTTTAGGGATCTGCATCTCTGGGCTGATCGTGCCCCCGACATACTTCAGGACGTCATGCTGCGTTTTATTAATGGCCTTGGCTTGCTCCACAGCACGATGATCAGCCCATAAGATCACATTGAGGTCATGGTTTTCGTAGCCGGAAACAGGATCAACGGAGAGAGGCTGACCCTCGTGGTCCAGGACTGCCAAAGAACAGGTCGCGTCAAATCCTATTCCTTTGATATCCGTAATAGCCACTTTGGCTTCCGACACTGCAGCACGCACACATTGACAAATGCTCTGCCATATGTCTGTCGTGGATTGCTCGTAGAAGTCGGTTAACGGATTGGCTGTACGAATAGGCTGGACAGCCAGACCGACCAGGGTGCCCTGAGCATCAATCACAGCTGCTCGTGCTGAACTGCATTGGATGAAACCATCCAAAGAGAAAACAAAACAAACAAAACCCAGTCAGGAAAGGTATGTCAAAGGAATAGCTTGTTCGATTGATGAAGGCCCACTTACCCAGTACCAACATCAATACCAAGATAGTAAGCGGTCATGGGTGGGTGGGGGGAAAAGTATGAAAAGAAAAGGATTAGAGTCCAAAAAGAGAGAGAAGACAAAAAAAGGAGTTTGGGGGGAAAAGGGTGCTTTGTCGGTTTCCAATTTAGGGAAAGAGGGGACGAGCTAATTCGCCGCTTTTTGTACAAATGCTCTGTATTCCTTACGGAGAATTTAGGTCCACTCTGTTTCATCCGATTGGTTCCAACAAAAGACCCTTTATTTCTCTATGCTGTTTTTTTCATCTCTATGAAGGTTGCCCTCCAGCTTTGCTTAGCTTTTTGTCATGCATCTTTTTACGATTATGGTTGCCAAATCGTGCCTTATTTTTTTCTCGATAAGCTCGTTCTCTCGTTTCAGACTGGGGTGATGCTGGTGGACGTTTAGTCTCTGTCCGAGATTGACGCTGTGCTTCTGAAGTCGCTTGTGAGACTTGTTCTTGAGACACATCGAGTAGCATATACTTGTCTAAGATCCGCTGTTTGCGGGGCTATCAAATGAAGGAGTTCAGTTACCCACAAGGCCTATTCTCATCATAAGACAGAAAGGTACTTTACATTGCGATCAAACATAACAGCCCAGCCTTCCAGCTGTTCATCACTCATCTTAGTGCGTTTACGTAGTTCAGCACGTTTTGCTGATTTCCGAGACGATCTGGAGAATAGCTCACGGTCCTCCACATACATGTGAACCAGCTCGTTTTCGTTCAACAGACCTGGGTCCACTTCCTCCTTCTTTACCCTCACCGTATCAATGCCTTCGCCATCCCCTTCAATGGCCTGCAACTGAACACGTCCGCTGACTTCATTGATATCATCGTAGGTATCATCGTATTCATCCTCATACATGTTGTAAATCCGCTCAAGTATGTTATTCTTCTCGGACGTAACAAAGCTTTTGTCATCAAGCATCTTTTCTGCGGTTCCTCGACTATTTCCTCTAATTAGTTATCCGAAAGGACGAAACAAGAAATGTTGGTACTCACGATTTCTTGCCCAGATGGACTTTGTCTTTATCAAGCTCTTTACGAGCAAAGACATCAAATTCATCGTTATCAAAAATATTACGACGTGAAGCCAATACGCTCTCATGCGATTCATGTGCTGCAGTCTTGGCAGCATCCAGCGACTGATTTCCGTCGACTAACGGTCGTCTTATGGCAGCAATAGGTTTAGCGAACAAAAGAAATTTCGTATTTCTACTCTTATGCTTACCGTTCCATGGATCGATCAAGACTAGCAATCGAAGGAGGGAGTGCGTTATCTAACAGTTGCATAATGACCGTTTCGACATCATTATTACTTGCAGCTAAGCATGCTTCAATAAACCCTTCACCCAGATCGGGGAACAAATCTTGAACTTGAGAAATCTTAGCTGCCTGCTGAACGAGTGCATCATCCATAGCAGACGACTACTCAGATAGACCGCCAAGTACTTAGCAAAACTCACCCAAGTTTGTTGTTATTGAAACCAACCTGATTATTATCCACAGGTCGACTTGCCACATCGTCCTTCATCTGACTATCAAGCGTTCTTCGCCAACTTTTGATTTTTTGCGTCCAGTTTTCTGTGGCGTGATTTGAATCCCTGACCTGTTCCATTGATAGTTCCAAGAATTTTATCCTTTCGTCCTCTGTAAAGAAAAGCCTGCGTTAAAGATAATAATCAACGTATGGGTTGGGTTGATAGCTGGTGGTACATTCAGTAAGAAAAGGATATCCATTGAACAGCGTCTTGTTCACCGCAGCCAATTTGTTAGTAATGGCATATTCGACCTCCCAGTCCATGATCAGAGACGCATCCTTAAAGGCTTCTCGAGGATGATCTAGGCCGCTGTCCTCAAGAAGTGACAGAAGGTGCTTACTGAAATCATCCACAACAATGTCCGCTTGAAGAATCGCTGGTTGGCTGGATTTAATCTCACTGGAATGGTCCTGCCTGTCAAAGACGAAGCCAAGTGGTCGAAAGAACATAATCTCCATTAAGCTATTAAATAAGGATACCAATGTCGATTTGATGAGATAGGCATGTAGATCCAACTCGTCATGCTGCTCCCCGCCGCCCTTGGCAAGTGTCGATGTGAGATCGTTATAGCACGCGAACAGGAACCGCTCAATTTCCACTTGCTGTTGGTTCCAAATTTCCTTTACATCCATTGTTGCCGATACAAGCGCATCTAAGACTCGTACGACCACATAAGCTCGTTCCAGCGATGGGCGTGTTCTTTGAAGATGTTCTGGCATGGATCGTATACATTGCACCATCGTCACGATCGACTCTTGTACTGCATCCAGCAATGCAGGGCTGCTGTCGAGGAGACGGAAGAAGACTTTTCGTACCGTGTTTGGGTTCGCATCACCGTAGATCACCGCGAAATTGATGAGCTGCGTGGTCGAGAAGACTGGTGAACCTATAGCTCCCAAATCGGCTGCGCGGACGTATACAAGGAAAACAAGCTTCGATAGCTCGGCGTCTACTTGTTCACCGTCAACTTGGGCGGTTTGGAAGGTGTCGATAAACTGTTGTAAATGTCTGTTGCTGATGACATTCTCTACAAAACCATCGTCCGTTTCATCGAGCAAGTCGTTCAGGTGACGAATCCAAGCTTCCCGAGCCGTGCACCACTGTTCTTCGGTAATACCCTTTGTATTTAAAGGTAGATAAGGGATAAACTCGTACATAGAGACAAAGGTCGGTTTGTCTTGGATCGAAACGGCCACATTTTTTTTTCTTGCGCGGGAACAACTATCATTTTTGCTGCGGTTAGACTTTGCTGGGAATGAAATCGATAATCAGACGAAAAGGAAGGCATTGTTCAGTTGTTGTTGGCCAAAGTTTAGTCGTTATCACATCTAAATTGCCTTTCATGGTAGTTAAATTATTATAACCTAGCTAAGATGGTCCATAGTACATATTTTGTATGTGTACGCTGAATATAGCCGCATCTATTAAAAATGCCGCGGATGCACTATGATGGAAGCGGGATAATTACATGCTGGGAAAATCACATAAAGCTTTTTTATGCGTATCTAAGTTCAATGAAGCCAAGGCCATATGTATAATTATGATATGCATATCTATTGAACAGGTGCCCGAATGCCCCTTTAGCTATTACTTCCAAAGTACGGTTGATTTATAGACTACCGAGTCGTGAGGATCATGCAACTAGTGAGCTGCGCGTAAGACTCCTCGAAAACAAACTTTACTGAACTTATAATAGGAGTAATACAATTGATTCACCCACCGGTGCAATCCAAAGTCCTGATCCAATCCACTATAGTGCAATGTTGACTGGGAATGTCTGTATCACATTGCTTCAAGGGACTGCACTAAACAGGCGTGCTACTTGACGGTAACTTCACTAACCTAAATATTACTGAAGTATACATTATCATTGGTGAAATTATGATAAATATCATAGTGTTTACCTTGGGATAACCGAGCTACGGTCTAAGTCTATCTTCCTTTCATTACATCGAGTCTGTGTGACTGTATGTAAGCTAGAAGAATCTGAGACGAGAACAGGAAAAAAGGGAACTCTGGCTCGATCAATAAACTGAAGTAGCCCAAACAAATGGAAAAATGACTTCGGCACGACCCTCATCGTCTACTCCATTGGACTTATCAATTACCAATCAAACGCTTTATGACTCTCTCAAGGGAGCAGGGCGCTGGACTGTTGATAATTCTGAAAGTAGACTGTTGTCACTGGGTGTGAGTAACCGCATCCACCTGCAAAACATACGTGATCATGACCGATCTGTATAGTCACCGCGAAAAAGCATTTTACGAGGACCGAGCACACCCGATCGGTTTCGCTCTTCGCAATTTAGTTACGAACAAGAGTACGAGAAAATAAGGAAACTGCGCAAAAAGCATGTGATCTAGAGACATAGATGTCAGTTGATCTGTTTTGATCGCCTCAGACATTGCATAGTTTCTATACTTAAGAAAAGCGCTTAAGCAATCATGGGGCATTCGAAATAACAGAGATCTCTGTCTTTTTGCGTGGTGAGACCAGTTCATGAATAAAATCGCTGATTCTTGTATTTAGGAGGCGACAACGATTGCTCCATGAACGACATGGGAAGAGGCGTGTCAGCTTTGCTTCCAATGCCAGCGTACAGTATGTCGAGTTTCAACTTGTCGAAGCATTCTTTTGACTGAAAATCCATAGCATGTACAACAGTGAAGGTACCGACGCGCAGCGGAAGGTTGTGGATGATGGAGATGACGAACCTATTGTAATTAAGCACCCTATTATCGATTCTACCATATTTGACGAGTCTCCAATATCTTCACCTCGTCGTCATCCAGACAAGTAAGCAGACATTTGGACGCTCGGCATTTATTGTAAATAGTTCACTAGTATCAAGGTTACCGGAGTCACCTTTCGATCAAAGAAGAAGGTGCAGACATAATTTCGAAACGGATAGTTGAAACTCATAATGGATCTAGACGACCCGACTTATTTGAAAGCCCATCAGCAACTATAACCAGCCCAAGAAGAGATTTATCTTCACATATAAACGAGATGAGAAAGCGACGATTTGAGGAGGACAATATCGGAGAATATCCCATGGACTTTATGCAATACATGTCCAGCCGCAAACGACTAGAATCTCCACAACAGCTGTTTCCTGACGATGCTACTTCATCTCCGATGCACTTGACCGGAGAGGTAGCAGGTTCGCAACGTTTGAATAAAGAAACAGTTCATCAAGATCGGGAAGTTCAGGATATCAGTCCATCACGGCCACAGACTCCAGCTTTGATTCGGCCAGAAAAGACCTCAAAGAACGAGGACACAACAACACAAGATACAGAGGCTGTCACCATGGAGCTTACAATGAAAATCCCCTCTTCGTCATCACCGATAGCAGTTCCTGCACAAAATCATAGACGAACTTCAGTTGATGATCATACTGTTACAATGGAACTGACTCAGGAAATGTATATGCCACCAGTTAAACAAACTGCGCAGAACAGCGTGGATACACCAGAACCTAAAGATCCTAAATCTCCTCATATACCTAATATATCTTCACCTAATCAATTCATTCAACATCAACGCGGTCACTCAGCAGAACTATCTTCCGGACAAAACCTGTTTAAACAATTGACGCCTTTGGCACGCTCCGTAGGGCACGAATTGACCGGATCTTCCCTTACGGGTTCAGACTATGCAGATCAAACTATCTACTTGCATGAAAACACAAATGGTGACTTGAATCTTTAATCATCTATAAGTCTTGCGCTAATTTATCATTAAGTGGGTGATATCTTTGATGAGCAGTTCCCTGAACACTATAACTCCTTTGCAGATGAGGTGAGCTGAGTTTATCGCGCAATGATGATTCTGACAGAAAGAACACCAACTTTTTTTTTTTATTCAGGAACCTCTTTCTGAGAACGTGACTCTTGCAGAATTTGTCAAGATGGTTGGTGTTACCTTACCTGAAAATCTGCCACTGGAGGAAAGACGGCGCACATCAGGATTTAACTCGCAAAGAGGTAAGTTGCACGTTATTACGACGTATGAATCGATGTGTTCATCTATCTCCCCTTTTACTCTGAGAAAGATCCTGCTACGAGACCAAAACAGGTGGCGGCGGCAGCAGCTACCATGCCAATGCTGGAAACATATAGAACTGTATGTATAGGGTGTCTATATGTTTTAACACTTGCGGTTACTAACTTATGCATTGTCGAATTAGTACTGCGAAAAGATAAAGGAACAAATCGAAACTAGCAAAGAAATTGTAACAGAAATTGACAATCGTGTCAGTGACACCAAACCTGCGATTTTTTCTCGTTATTTGGAGGGAGACGTTCAAACACGGTTTGAGATCGAGGTATCTATTACAATTACCTGTTATCTCACTATAATCTTTACACGTTCCTTCGCATTCAGGAACGTATCCAATCTCTAAAAGACTATACAAGTCTGAAAGCGAAGAAAACTTGCCTGGAATGGCGAAACAAATTTACAGATGAAGTGAAAGAGTTACTGAAAAAGAACTTGGAAAAGATTCGCGAGGTTTGTTTTCCTATCTAGTCAACATATTGACGCGGCATGAATTGACACTGTACATCATTCTTTGCACAGGATAAAGAGTACTTGCGCGATTTCGAGAATAATTTGACCTGGAATGAATCAGCGGTTACTGAATATAAGAAGGACCTACAACGATTATTAGAAGAAGCGCGTCAGAAGTATGTTGATCTTTTACTTTATCTTTGTTTACCTACTGAATATGCCCAGGGAAGAAAAGTACAAAAAGATTGATCATACCGAAGTAGCTAGACTGCAAGAAGAACTGAACGAGAAGAGGTAAGTAACGATGATAAGCATTTGACTGACTGATTCACAAACGTGGGACAAATGACTTCAGGACGGCTGTACAGCTTTTAAAAGGAGAGGGTGATGCATTGCAACGCCGAGAATTGATGCTTTCGAACAGACTTTCAAGTATTGAACGGCAAAAGATAACTATCAACGAGGTAAGAGTGTAAAATAAAATTCGTTAGCTAAATTTAATGATTTATATGTATAGGCTATTGAAAAGGCAAGAAAAATTCGGGATGATAACAAATTTGTCACGGCAGCCGATGTGCGTAAATCTAAAGGTATCCGTATTCTATCTTGAGAGATGGCGAAGTAACCTATGGCTCGATAGAACAACTTGATTCGTGTAAAAGCCTATGTGGCTTGCGACTAGTACGACAAACCGGTTCTATTACGGAAGTTACCATTGGGGGCGATCTGAACATTGTTATGGACGGCAAGAAGCTGGAACAAAAATCAGCAGATGCTGTTTCTGTAGGCGTGCTTGAGGACCGAAAAGAAGAACTAGAAGCCTTTGTGGAGCTTGTTCCCGGTCTGAGAAAGTTACTGCAAAATCAATGGGATCAAACAGAGGTAATAAGCTCAGATGAAGATTTTAGAAGTTACTGATATTGTCCCATCTTTATAGATTATACGGAACATAGTCGTGTATTGGCAACGGGCAAAATCCATTTACCGAGAAATGAAGAGGGTTCAAAGGTATTATTGGATCGAGTTAAAAAAGTTGGAAGACGAAAAAGGAGATTCGGACAGTCGGGGTGTATCAGTTCGTATCGTTCCGTTTAATTACGCTGGGAGAATTAAGATAACACTCGGGTTCCATATTCGTCCAAAAGATGTCATGGCTTATCCTGCCATTGACCTATCTTCCCTCTATGTGAAGTTGCATTATGGGCATATATCGTACGTACACGATTGTTTTTATTTTCTTAGGTATTCTTTTGTCTAACTTTGTGTTTCATAAAAAGTCAGGGCGAGCTTGAAGAGATTATCAACAAGGACTTAAAAGCGCACGGTGTCATCAACCTCGCGGATACATTACAATCAATTATCAAACTAATACTGGACTTTAGTCCAAAAGTGAATAAAAAGACTTGAAAAAGAAACACAAACAGGAAAGCTTCATTTGTTTCGGCCTGGCTATCTAAGTAAGACTCATGGACCGATTTAATTCACTACGAGAGCAAATTATAACATAGACAACGCCGTAAGAACCTTCTATGAAAGTAATACGCCTGGATTATTCGCCAAATACCACAAAGCAAGCAATGTTTCATTCGCACTAAGTAAATTGTTTTATTCAGTTAGCTTTATGCAAGTTGGTGTAGCTAATGTAAACCACATCATACTATCCTACGATTTATTTGGTTGCCTGTTGAAAAGCCAGCTCATGCACAGGAGAACCTTTAAGGATTCCGACCCGAAAACTTGTTAATAGATTTCTTGCCCCGTTTGAGTGATTGTATACTCCACCGTTGAAAGCTTTAGCTGCATCCTTTCCAATGGCACCGTGGATGTATTTTTCTCCTCCGGGGTGATCTAGCTTTTCCACATCATACAGCAAACCATCCAAAAGAATCCATTTCTTGTTTTGCTTATTGACCATATCTTGATCTATCAGCAAGCGAA
This sequence comes from Apophysomyces variabilis, assembly GCA_002749535.1. Classification (NCBI taxonomy): domain Eukaryota; kingdom Fungi; phylum Mucoromycota; class Mucoromycetes; order Mucorales; family Mucoraceae; genus Apophysomyces; species Apophysomyces variabilis. The sequence continues at coordinate 119,809 of MZZL01000389.1, read as the reverse complement.
AACAATGTTGGACTCCAAACCAAAAAGTATAAGTTCAATAAGTTTCATCACTTACATTCTTGCATTGTATAGATAGGCAGTTCTTTCAGAGATCGGCCAAAATCCAGCTGGTTTTTCTCTGAGATCACTCTTTTTTCCACCATTTGGAGACGTCCCTTCTCGATTTCGTTAGAAGGGAAGGTCTTGAGATTGTAAGTCAAGCCTATCCATGACAGGGACTTAATAAGCCATTTCGTGGGATCCCATTGATGGAACAGGATTGCGTTTCGGTAGTCCTGGGGAAATTCATGATGGAAATTGTGATATCCCTCGCCCATAGTGACGAGCGCCGTCAACCAGTGGTCTTTGGGTGTTCGGACATCGTCATAGGTAGTTTCGCCAATGAAATGGGCCAGGCTATTGACACAGAAGGTGGCATGATGGACCAGCACAAGACGTAGCACGCCAGCGTAGAAAAACCCTCCCCAGGGATCGGCCCAGCCATAAGCAGCCACCAACGTAGGGAAAAGGAAACCCATGAAGAGGGCGAAAGAAGGGTAATGCTTGTGCTGGAAGCGCACCAGGGCATCCTTTCGCAGATCTTCGGTGTCAGCATAGCCAATGCGTCCTTTGGGTCGTCGGATCAACATCCATCCCATATGCGAGAAAAAGAACCCACGGGTAGCAGCATAAGGATCTTTGTCTGAATCGGTCCATCGATGATGAGCGCGATGGCCCCTTGACCACCAGTGAATGGAACCTTGCACAGCCCCACTGCCAGCAAGACAACAGACGATTTGAAAAAGATAGGATGCTTCATAAGAACGATGGGCCCAAAGACGATGATAACCTGAGATAAAAAAAAAGTTACCCGTCATATACATAAGCAATCGAAAAAACATAACGGAGACGAGCTTTTCTTTACCAGCTGTGATGCCCAGGCCAGTGATTAAATAGTAGAGAAAAGCCCAGAGAAGTGTCTTCGTCTGTGGTTCTGTTGTTAGTAACCCATAGATAGCAAGGATAGGTGTGCTGATCAGCAAGATCGACTGTGTCCAATTGACATGGTCGTGCCAGTTTTGCCATGTTGTCGGTTCGTCAAATAAGGGAGGCATAGGCTCCGGTGGCCTAGGTAACCTCTGTGCTTCCGACCGAGTATAGACCAAGGTTGCAGTTGTTGTTGACATTTTGATGTTTCCCCTACAGACACAGTCAAGATGGGTGCTTTGCCCTTGTTTTATAGTAATTGCTTATCACCAAAACGAACTCTAGTTAGCCAGTTTTTGGGCGATGGGGAGTTCGTTGGGGGAGGAAAGGGAAGGGACCGTGTCTGGCCTCTGGGGAAATCAAATGAAAATGAGCGTGGAAAAAAGACTAGCCATTGTGCTATTTCCTGTATATCATTGATCAATTATGGTAGCTTTCATATCCATTGATGGAATAGCCATTATATAGTTGCCCTTTCTCTTTTCCCTCATTGTATTCTTTTGCTAATCTCGTTATCAGTGTGTTGCTAACTATACTCGTCTGTGACGGGTGTTGCATTTCATTTAGTGGTGTGATTTTTTTGTTTCACTTAGATCGTAATTTGGGGATTTGGCGACCTGAACGAGCCAGTTATCCTTTTATATGATTTATCGATTTGCATTGAGAATATCTGTGCGAGCTCGGACTTGTGCTGTTTAATATCTTGATACGTTAAAATTTCAGTAATACTATGAGATATAGTACATATTGGCAACATAACCCTCGCGAATCAGAGTGTGCACATTAGGATCGGCGGAGCATTCGCTTATACATTTTTATTCGTTTAACGCGCGAATACAAACAAAAATCTCAAGTTGAAGAGCGAGTATTATGGCTAATCTTATCACTTTAGCGTTTTCTGCTCCTCTCGGAGGCAACAGAGCTAGCACAGGACGAGTTATAGAAATACTATGCGTGTACAAGGACAGGGATTTACGACATAGGATCCTCGTACGAAGTTCCAGTGAAGGGATGATCAAGATAGGAAGACGTCGTACGTCGAAGAAGCGGTAAACGACAGGCAAACAGCAAGTTTACCGGAGACTATGCAGCGAACTATATTAGCATATTGATCAAAAGAGTTGCGTCTCTCTCAAATAAACTTGCCTACATTACTTTGTATAATAACTTATCCCATTCAAATACAGTTTTAATCCTCTTTCCATTACATTATGTAACTACCTTAAGCATTTCTTAACGGGGTTGATCTACATTAAGGTTAGCATTTCACTTGTGAAGTTAAATAGAGATGCATCTTTTGACATTGCATGCAACTGTTTGACATTAGCCGAACGAACACGAACGAATAACGGATACTTCTCATCACAATTCAAACGCATACGAATGTTGCTAAAAACATCGAAATAATAAAAGAACGTTCATTTGTTGGTTCGTGCACCGTCATGTTAGGCACGGTGGGGGGAAATAGCAAGTTTTCACTTGACTGCACCGGGACTGTACGTCGCAATCGCCATAGGGAAGAGTCCATCTTCCAGAAAAAACGGTAACTGCGACCATATGGCGTCCTGGATCGGATATTGGGAAAGTCAAACCACATTGATTTGAGCAACGAATTAGTGGACACTAACTAGGCCAAAGTACCCGAAATCTGCAAGAGACAATTGCATTTAAGAATGCTAGCTGACAAAAAATACAGAAGGTTCATAACATTCGATATGGTCATTGCAGGCAAGCATTTCCAAATAGCCTTCTGATTGATTAATTGACATGGATTGCCCTAGCACAAAACGTGTCGCTTTACTCGCTGCAATTGGAACTGGATGGCACATACCGGTTCGTACGACATGATGAGATACTTTTGCCAAGTTTGTCAAGTCCGTACCATGGAATAGAAACGTTCATGGGAAAAATGTTCGCATTAGGGTAATCGAAAAGATAGCTGGATGCCGGTATCAATGCTGATTTAAGAGCACTTCGCATAGAACGTCATTAGTGAAAGCCTGCCCGCTGCGCAGAACGAATCGTTGTCCTGTATTTATGATATGTACGCCCATTTAATAAAGCCCATGATAGCATTTAAATCAAAATAACGATTGACTTTGTACGGTCAATATTACTGTACATACTTTAATCCAAGTCTGGACAAGATAGCAGCCATCTCTTCTAGCAAACTATAAAGAACCAGAGGAAGAAGTGGTATGTGGCAACGCACTGTTTCTTCCAAAGAATGACTTTGCGCTTTCCGAAGCTGATTAATGAAGGAACCTGCTGCCAAAAAGCAATCAAGCCATATCTCTTAGACGCACCCAATAATGATCAAACTTGTATGAAACATACAATGAGCGTGTGATTCGAACTTCTGAAGAATTGCCATTGTCGTACTCACGGAAAATGCTCACGAAAAACGTATAGATGAGATTGGCATAACCTGGAAGCGTTGACAAATCGATTATCGGTACGTGTACTAATCCAAAGCAGTTTGAAAAGACGTAGATGGTTTTGCAAAGACCAGTAAAAATATTAAAGGAATATTATATAATAATTAAAAACGTTGAACTATCCATAAACATCTACACCCTGCCAATTAGCTGTTGATAGTGGGCATTGGTCCACTGAGTCCGAGTTGTTTCCCCACCAAGCCGGGAAACGGAGGTCATTGTTTTGGAATACGAAAAAAATAACAATGGCGCAAATGGCAACCCCCGAATCTAAAGCTGCCGATAGCACATAATTGTACTTCTTCCACCAAGCAGGATGTTTCCGTTTTACAACGTAGTTAAAAAAGAAACCGACCGCAGCCCAAGTTGGCATGACCGCGGTACCCGCTAGATATTTTAGTTAGCATACCCTTGTACTGATTGCAATTGAACATCGAGAAAGACCAACCTGGCGGATAGGGACCGGAGCCGAGCATCATCACTGGGATATTGATATGTCGTACCCATGAATTGGGGTACTTGCATCTGAGGATATAGACGGGCACTGGAAGAAGAAAGCCAGCCAGCAAGAAATAAGGAATCGGATAGTAAATATCCTTGCTATCAAAAAATCGAGCGGGACTTATCAAGCCCCATATAACGGAAGAAGCACCAAAGATATCCGTTTTAGGACATGTCCAGGGGTATGCCTCCTTTGTGCAAATATTGGGGATAGACGCTAACAGGTAGTTGGTGGTGCTTAAAGAGACAAATGATGCTACAATAGTGCCAACAATCTGAAATATGAACATCTGACGCGGAGGAATCTTCATGTAGTGGCTTTCAAATCAGAAATAATCTGTCAGTCACCTCTACTTTTCGACAGGTTTTTAACTTATCACTTACCCCAATTTGAGATCTTGAGCGAAAAGTAACGCTTGACGAACAGTGATATAACCGTACGTCTTAAAAATGATATTACCAATAGGGTGTCCTGGACGGATAAGGCCGTAGACCCATTCGGTAATAATTGAGATCGATGGCGTTTCCGATGTGATGGCTGTCACGGTACCAACGGGTAGTACCCATATAAAAGCAAGACCAACTGCAATGAACAGAGACCACCAAGGCATATCCGAAGGCCAGAAAGAAATAGTGATCAGACTCAAGGTGAGGCTCCCTCCAAACAGGGCTCCATACCACCACCCTGGCACTTCCTGGTATCGCTCCATAAGCCGAGCATGTACATCGTCTGCTTCATATCGGGCGCTTTTCAAGCGTTGCCATATCTCCTTACCATTGAACAGAAGGGTATGTGAAAGGACAGCGCCCGTCGTGGCTAAGCCTTGACCATACATTAAGGCAAAAAATGAGGTGATACGGATGGGTGAATACTCTTCATATGCCGTCTCATTGAGCGTATTATCCGCATTCATAATTCGAGAACGGTTATAGACATTTCCCCAAATGTCGTATTGATGCGTATTGTAGAAAGGGAATTTTTTGGCTTCGAATGTATTGGTATAATAGATCAGAGGTGCGAGAATCCAGATAAGGATGACAAATCCTGCAAACATATTGGCCTGTACAAGCCATGGCAGAGCTAGAGGGCTGGGATACCACGCCGATAAATTGCTCCAGTCTAAGGTGAAGCTACCCAAGCCTAAGCCATGCAAGCCGCTGCCAATCTGGGAGACAAGTACTGAATCCTTTTTGGCCCAGCTACAAGAGCGAGTCAAGACGAGAAAAATGACGGGAATGCGAAACTTACCATACCCAGGAAATGGACACCAAAATCGGCATGATGAATCCGGGAAAGAAGTACCAGCAAAACGAGGCTGCACAAGCGATAAGAAAGAAATGATTGCGCGACAGAGATAATCCAGAACCTAGACTTTCATAGGTGTGGATTTCCTTTGGTTCATCTTTGTGTAGTGTATGGAACAGTGTCGCATTGACCAGATTGACCGGCCATATCATGGCTGCGGGACGTACCAAAAATGGTTTTAGAATGCCAGCGAATCCGAATCCCAGCATGCTCGTCGTCAGCACCAGAAAGAGACCGCCAGTAAAACCCCACCATTGATTATAATATAACTTCTGAACAACGATGATATCTATGGAATCAAAAGAGACGGCGGCTGCATTGGCCATGACAGTGACAAGTACATGCTCCTTGATATTGAAAGGTCCCGGATTCAGTGTGAATTGTCTCCCAAACGCATCAATGGTTCCGTAGGGCAATACTTTCTCGAATAGACAGCCAGCTGGGAAAGCTAATAACTGGACGACCAGGACCTTGAGTACCAAAGGGTTCGCTCGAAACCAAAAGAACTTTCAAGGTGTGAAAAAACAAAAGAAGTGGAGACTCGTATTCCGAATTGTTTCCCCGCAATACCTGGTTAGTGAAAGAGATGCCAAGCGAAAACGCAATTCCCAAGAACCAGGCACGGAAGGTAGCTGTTGGTAATGTCGGATCGTCTATCGGAGGAACACTGGCACGGACCTCTTCAATGGGGGAATCTTCTTCTGGAACCTGATGTTTCGATTGCGATTCCAAAGCGGGGTCTGCAATAGCCCCGTAAGAAGAGCAAGGCGTCCTCCTCAGAGAAAGCATAAAGAGGAAGTGTATCACTTATCCGCATATTTTATCATTATAATGATATTCGATGCAACCATGGCCTGTAATAGGTCATTCGTAATGCACAAGGCTAAGCACGCCATATCAAGCTCCATCCCTATTCGAGATTTGGCAAATCTTTTTGGGATACTACTGCATTAAGAAGGTACCTTAAAAAGTCGTACGGTGGATACATTGACTGCGGGGTAGTTTATGCTTTTGCAATTCTTTGCCCTCTGTTCAATTGTTGTCAGTTCATTTAACTATAACCAGTCTCTTCTTCCTGTCATTATTACCAGCTTGCTCTGCCTTTAAACAACTTGCTATTTCAGGAGTGTCCAGTAACTTTTTTACTAGGCAAATTCATCGAAATAGAATACCATACGTTATTTCCCAAAGGTTTCTTTTATCAATTGTATTGCTTACGGTCCGACCACATTCTGATCTTTAACTAGATCCCATCTTGAATAGCGCAGTTATGTGGCAGGCTACAGTTTTTTTTAAACCTTCGTTGATGAAACAATAACAGTGAGGAATTTCATTGTGCGATGGGATCCTGTCACACATTGAACTTTTGACGCGGCATTGAAATTTTTCGCGTGCGACACATTCGGTGATTATGTTGGAAGAACTTGGTGCATTTACACCATGCGGCCAAGAACATGTAACAAAGCATCCACACTTGATCGAAACTTCCGCTCAGGTCATTGACTTCACCGTGTTGCGGCAGCGCTCAAAGCAATTACCCGAGTCTAGTTCAACAACATCCACCAGTAACTACGCTTTATATCCAGCCTATCACTTAGGATCATCATTACCCGAGGATCCAGATAGTATACCGTACGATCGGCCGAAATCGCCTGTATGGAAACGCTTACCAAACAATGCACAAGCCTTAGAAGAAGAGTTGTACGTCGTCGGCCCAGCTGTCGTTTGGAGTCGCGGTTCTCATGTTTTAAAGACACTTAAACACGAAACAGAACAGCTTCAACTGGCTTGTTTTGCCTGGTTTCCATTTAAGCGGATGGACAATAAGAACCGGAAAGTACCAGCAACCTATAGTACATTAAGCGCACAAGACAGTTTGGAAAACGCGATCTTACGCAAAGCTTTATGCATCGTGCTCTCGAACGCTGTTAAGTTTCACTTCAATGACGGCACATCCTACTATGTTCCTCTTCCCTTTTTCGTCCAACGCATATGTGCACTTGACATTGGCCTCTTGCTGCAATACGAACGTAAAAATGATGGTAGCCGTTTTGTTGAAGATCCGTTCTCTGCTGGTCGAACAAATTTCGCCAGCATTAGGCATATCCGAGGAGACGCAGAACCCGTAATGGTGAAAGAGGACTCGGCTGGGTCGCATCGATTATCCTTCAGTAGCGACCAAGAGATAGTGTTTTCTAGTTCTATTGAAACAAAGCAGCGATGGCTGGTTACCTTCCATACCGGAGAAAGATTACATTATGTGTGGTCATACGAAGCTATAAGACAAAGCAATGGAATAGCACAGAGGAAGATACCAAGTTTCAAAAACCCGATTTCGCTACAATTGAGATGGAAGGAAAAAGGGAAAAGAAAGTGAGCAGAAGCCGATCATTAGATTCATTTCGTTCATGCTGTGTTCCTAGGGTTAAATCTTCAGTTGATCTTCGCAGTACGGCATTCATAGCTCACGACGTCCGAGGAACGGAGCTTCTTTGCATTATGAATCGCCATCGGCACCAACTAAAGGTCTTGGATACCGAGAAATTGATGGCAAATGACAAGGATGCGCAGCTATTCGAATTAACTGCTACATCAGCAATACCAATATGCGCTACTCGTTCGGGAATGAATGATATCTTGGTTGTTACAGACGACAAGCTGATGCTACATATAAACGCAGAGATAGAGCCATTATCCATTCCACTTCCTCAACATATGAGTAGCCCGGTGGAACTGAAAGATTCCGTCCATCACCGTTTCTCCTTAATGTGCTCGGACCGTCATATATGGAGAGTTGCATTAGATGGGACTCCACGTTCTGGTCTTGTCAGAGATTGTTTAGCAGCTGTGAATTGTGCTCTGCCTGAAGCTAGTTATTCCATGTTTCAAAAACGTTTCACGGAGACTCTTCTCAAGCAACCGCTAGCAAACATTAGAGCCGACTCCGAATGGGAATCCTTTATTTATACCTTCTTTTCTTTTCTGGAGATTCACAAATGCTCAGAAGGGATGGACATAGATCAAAGAATGGTAACTACTACAAGGTTAAGCACACTGAAATAACATTAACTGATTTTTATAGAACTTCCCTTTTAATAAATGTATTGCAAAATGCCTTGAAACAAGTCGCTACAACGAGGAAATAGCCAAGCATATCCACCTCCTGGTGAAAAACCTACATCTTGCTTACGAAGACTACCGCTTAGCAAAACTTAGGCGATCGCTTCTACATAGGCTTGGAGGATTCTTGCAGACATTGTGCTCAATGATCGGGGAGGAGGCATGGATAGCATATTATGTATCGCACGATCTTACTTGGTGTCCATCGTTACCATGTAAGAGACATACCATTAATCGTTTATGCTAAAAGTTGATTTCTATAGATTGCATTCTATACGATTACAATGTAAAGCTTGGTGATCCTCCTGATATTCGATTCTTTCTTCGTTGTATATTTCAAGATAAAGACAAAAACGCTACATTAGAAGAGAATTTTGGGGTTGCAAGGATTACGCCTGCCCAAGGAATAGTTGATAGTACTTACGGATATAATGCTAAATTGGTGTGGTTAATATACCAGGCAATGAATGGTGACATTGCTGATCTTGGGAAAGGCGTTGAATTAATCGTGTCCCATGGATACCGACGAGAGGATATTCAGCGATTAATTGTGGATGTGGCAGCGCCTATACTTAATACCATGGATCAGGCCAAGCTTGAACCGCCGCAAGGCTTATCTCAGGAAGCATATGCCTTTTTAGGTGAGCGTCCATACTGCTGCTGAAGGGAATACTAAACCTTGCAGGTTGCTACGAGACTGCAGTAGGGCAAATGGAGACAAGACCAGAAACAATAGATCCTAATGCGATGATCTCGCAATTGTCGATTAGACAGGTTCGACGAAAAGATGAAATGCAAAAAAGGCTTGATTTGTTCATCATCATACCTAGTTATCTCAAGGACGAGATATGCATGCGATATTTTTAGAAGAGTCCGCGGAATCAACTAGTCAATCTGCATATGGCTCTTCTGATCTATTAGACGCAGATACAGAAAAAGCACGTTTTGGCTACAATGGCGTAGTGGCTGCTCTGCGATATGCTCTGAATTCCGAGAGGATGCCTGATCTGAAGATCCCTGAGGGACTCGAACTGAGGTAAAGTGTACAAAGAAAATCTTATGCGACTTAAAACCAATCGACTTGTAGTAATGCTGACTTGACCGCCGAACGGCAGACTCGATTGCTTTATCTTTGCCAAAGAACGTTAGCGATGTCCGTTGGTAGAGGAATCTTTTCTTACGGCACATTTATACCCGATATCGCAAAACCATTTCCTATTGAACCTATGACACTTTCTGCCAGACTTACAGCTGAAAAGACGGTTGTCACCCTTGATGAAGCAACTCTCCAGTCAGATTACCTGGATTGGCCAAAGTTTCATAATGGCGTTGCTGCTGGCCTGCGTCTATCACCAAACTGTTCTATTGATGGCGCTTGGATATATTCATGCCGACCAAATCAAGCAGATCCTCAGCATGCAGGTTTCTTACTGGCTTTAGGGCTCAATGGGAATTTAAGACAGCTCTCGCCCGCAAGACGATATGAATACCTAGCACATCCTTTATGTGAATTGGAAAAAGTTGGTTTCCTTCTAGGAGAAGCGGTAGCCTACCGGCGCACTAAAAGCAGCAGTGTTACCAAAGTTCTTTCAGTCGACATCCCTGCCCTGGCAGCTCCCCATACAATGAGCATTCAACATTCGAGCATCGTCAAAGCAACAAGTTTGTTGAGCATGGGTTTAGTCTATCTTGAGTCCAATGATCGAAGAATGGTGGAAGTTATGCTACAAGAAATTGGAAGACACGCAAACCACGATCCTCTGAACTCATCCAGCAATTACGAAAGCTGCGCCCTCGCGGCAGGATTCGCACTAGGATTTATCACGCTAGGCGATGGCGAGAAATCTTGTTCATTAACTGATCTATCTCTCAGAGGCAAACTATATCACTTCATGACCGGCATGCCGTTTGTAACGCCAACAGTCAATTTGGACGTAACTTCTCCAGCAGCGACCATTGCTCTAGGTCTGATGTACTTGAAAACGGAAGATACACAGATGGCAGCACGAATGAATATTTTGGAGACAAGGCCTTACTTGAATTATGTTCGTCCTGACTTTCTCTTACTTCGCGTCGTCGCAAAGAATCTGATTATGTGGAGCACTATTCGACCCACGGAAGAATGGGTTAGCAAGCAACTGCCGGAGTTTATGCGACACCCATCACAGATGGAAGAGGACGATACAAGAGTTTGGGATATTGAAGCATCAAGACAAGCCGAATACAACATTATTACAGGGGCATGTCTCTGCATTGGCCTTCGTTATGCTGGTTCAAAGGATATGCAAGCCTTCAGATACTTACTTTCTCGGTTTGATGCATTTATGAAACTTGTCAATGTAACACGTAAGTTCTCTGCTTGAAATTTAACCCAGCTACTAACTGCTATTGACACGGAATCGGAAATAGCTGTTGGTTTTCAGGCCCATATCACCAAGAGCGCGCTTCGAACTGGAGTTGATGTTATTGCCACCTCTGCCGCGATGGTTATGGCCGGTACCGGCAATCTCGAGCTACTGGAGCGACTGAAAGAACTTCATCGCAAAATAAACGGAACGGAGAGTTATGGAAATCATATGGCCACACATATTGCGATGGGTTTGCTATTTGCAGGCGTTGGCGGATATACTTTGAACACGTCAAATGAAGCCATTGCCGGTTTACTATGTGCACTATATCCGTTTTACCCGACCACCACGACCGATAACAAATACCATGTGCAAGCTTGGCGTCATTTATGGATCTTGGCTTTAATCCCGCGAAATTACTAATAAAACATAATTGTTACTTTGCAAGCCATTGTTGCAAGTGAAGTGTAAAAGGCTATAGGGAAAAAACACTAGATGTACAGAAGCAAGTTACTTAAAGGTGTTCCGTTGGTGTTGTTTCTGCAATAAACCCTGCTTATTTTGCGAGGAGATCAGTAATGAAGTCTTCCATATATACATAACGAAATTTCCTTTAAATGATTGACAATGCTCGTTATAGAAAGCTAGAAAAGATGATGATGTATGGTGCAGGAGAGATGATACAATTTACACTTTATAAAGTTCCCGAATCAAGACTTCAAGCGTTTAAGGGATAGTACTCATCTACAGACTTTCAACTAACTGCTCCTCTATGAAATTAAACAAAGTTCGGCCGTTGGATTTCCTCCGCTTACGACCCAGTCTAAGCGCTTTTTGACGTGTAGTTGCTATTCCTGTCTATGTGCTCAAAACGAGCGTTTTCCTTTTAGATAGATGTCTGATTCGATCATCCTCGTTTAATACGTTTGTATGACATCCCTTTATCTGTGCCATTACTGCTGGAAGCCATGTCAGTCGCGGTGCAGTATATTTCCGTGAGATTGATGTGGGTGCATCAGTGCTGTCCTTTGGTTTGTGACCAGATTTATCATAGGATCCCATATTTGCATAATAACGCCTAAAGAAGCGTAAAACATGTTTGCTGGATACATACGCAAAGATACACTTTTTCTCGGGATATCAGATTGTTTGACTAATTGAAATGGAATTTATTCCTTTAAAGTGATGCTGCAAATACAATAGAAAGACGGTGACTTTATCTAGATTGGACCCGTCCCGCCAGGAATCAGCTAATAGTATGTGTTAGTGATCGACTACGTAGAAGTTTTCGCTGATACCCACTGTACAGATGTTATTACCATTTAGTAAGATCTGATCGACTTTGTTGGTCTTGTAGCCTTCAGGTGTGTTTTCGCTAGTAAACGACCTCAGTTACTTTTTTCAATTTCTTTCCATTGCCAAGCGCTTACTATTCTGTTACGTCCTCCAACACCATGTCTATGCAAAAAGTTCTGTTCAATCGCTACTGTTGGTTACTAAAAAAACGCGAATCACTTACTGACAAAGTCATCGAAACCCAGCAGTTTGCCAGTAAATTCCTTTTCATTTTTCATAACGACCCAGATCCTTGACCCGATGCATTTGTCAATCAGTTCTGTTCATAGTTAGCAAGTTAGTTTAGTAAATATGAGTAAAGCGGAAATACGTGAGACCCACCCAAAGGTAACAATTGTGAGGTTGCCATGTCAAACTAGGAAGATCTTAAACAGACTACGGGGTTTTCCTGAACCACTCTTTCACCATTCCCGCCCGAAGGAATCGGAGTCCGGTACAATAATCCGGCTCGGTCCGCTTCTAAAGGGCCAAGGAGGGTTGAGTCAGGTTTTGTTAGCATTCTGAAAAGGCTTTAAAACAGCACTGTTTTACATCTTTGGCATAAAACTGCGAGCAGAACTTGTGCTTAAAAAGAAAAATGGATAAAAAAAAATGGCTTTTGATTGAATAAGTGTTGGTAGCAGATAAATGTAGGTAAACGGTTTCAACTCGGCGTATTTTTTCTAGCAAAGGTTTGTTTCTAAAACCTATCATGAATCTGGAAAAAAAGAAGATTTGTTTATTTTAAATTATCTTACTTTACAATACGATCTCTTGCCATGTATCATCATAATGAAAGTCCTAGTAGAGATGATCGCCCCGTGTCAAGTACCAGCAATACAGAGAATATGCAATCTTGCGATCCCGGTAGCAGCAGATTGCGTGGGCAGAACATGCAAGCTTCTATAAATGACCTATACCACACAGCCGATAGTAGACGCCCTCCTTTCCCGGCGATTCGTAGTGTGACAGAGGATAGTCAACAGTCGTCGTCTAGCACAACAAAAACCAGTACTCGTCAATGGTCATCGATGTCCTCTTCCTTGTCATCAAGAACCAGGGAAGCATTGTCCCCTTTAACAACACCTAGCTCGACAAGCGCTGGGAAAATACAAACACCACCCCCACTCATTAAAAGAGACAGCTATACGCTAGATATTCCGGCAGCCGATCTTCTAGGGACCGAATTTTTAGAACGGTTTCGCGAAGCCTTTCGACAATCTAGGCATAATGAACCCAATTCTGCCTGGTATCAATCGGCAATCAAACACAGGACGAGAAATAAGGTGATACTGTCAATTGCAGGATTTCTATTTCTATTATCCATGATGGCCGGTTTTATCATCTTGGTTTTTAACGGGCTCATCTTTCCGAAATCGTATACTCCTTCTCCAGATATACCGCTCAACGCTACATTGGACGAGTCAGTGTTATAAGAGACAGACAAAGAAGTTATACATGATAATAAAGAGCACACATACACTCAAAGGTTGCTCTCTCAGCGCGTGAGAGTGTCTGAGTTTCTTTTCAGAGAGCAACGCGTATCGGTTGAAAGACGCGTGCCGCAAAGAATCCAAAAGCGTGTCACGCATATCAGAAGTGTGTTCTTTTTTTCCCCCTTTTTTTCTCTTCACATTGTCATGAGTCCTCAGTCTCTTAACCCTAAAAAGGACTTTTACGAACTTCTTGGTCTCGATCGGGATACGGCCACCGATGCCAGCATTAAATCAGCATACCGCAAACTGGCCTTGAAGCACCATCCTGACAAACAACCAGCAACCGCCACCGATGAGGAAAAGCAACAAGCAACGGAGACTTTCCAACAAATCGGCTTGGCTTATGCCGTTCTAAGTGATCCTGCAAAGAAATCCTACTATGATCGCACTGGAAACGTGGGCGAGGGCTTCTTGGATGGCGAAAAGGACTGGACAGCTTATTTCAAAGAACTGTGGACAGGCGTGGTGAACGCCGAGACAATCGAAGCCCACGCAGCCAAATACAGAGGTACAAAAGGATGAAAAAGAGGAAGTTTGACAGAAAAAGGACCAGTAAAATAACGAAAGCGTTTCGGAAAGGAAAGGTTCTCATTTCTGATTAACTATCATTATCAAAAATTGTTATCTCAGGTTCGGACGAGGAACGACGAGATGTGCTTAAATACTACAAACAATGCAAAGGCAATATGAACAAAATTTTAAACTTTGTGGAGTGCAGCACAGAAGAGGATGGGCCGCGATTGACAGATATTATTCAGGACGCAATCAACGCAAAGGAGGTGGAAGTGTATCCAGAGTTTGCAAAGACAACTACAGCTGCGGCACATAAAGAACGGATAAAGCAAGCAAAAAAGAATGCAGAAGCATTTGAACGGCAACAGAAGAAAGACAAAAAGAAAGCGAAGGAAAAAGATGATTCACTGCAAGCATTAATCATGGCCAGACAAGCAGATCGAAAGCAAAGGATGGATGATGTGATCGAATCTATTGCAGAAAAAGCGGGTAAGAAGAGGAAACGGGCAGCGGCAGAGAACGACGAGCCTAGCGAGGAAGAGTTTCAAAAAATACAAGAGCGTTTGTTAAAACGAAAGAAGCATTAACAAGAAATAAAGTGAACATAAACCCGGTAAACTGTCATAAATGGGGAGAAAAAGCAAACAGGTGATATGCGTTAAGGCGAATATTGCACATGGATGGGCGGAATTAGAATATATCGTCTTCAGGCGGTTGCTGTAGCTACGGTTGTTTCGCTTCGTTTTTGTAACGTTGCGATAGAAAAATAAACGAACGTTGGGCTAGATACTCGCTGCTTGAGATATTTGCCGTTTTAAATCCAAGAACCAGCCAACGGCTTCCACTCGACGCATATCCGAAATGCCAGGCCCGCTTACAGTTTCGAACAGTACCTTCATCGTGGCTTGTTTCATGGCTGCTGTCTCCTGCTGTAATACCAAAGTCCTAATCTTTTCGAGTATCTCGCCAAAGAACGGACCGAGAGAAAGCGGTTTCATGAGATCGATAAGTGTCACTGTATATTGAGATCGAAGAACAATATCTTTTTCTTCCGTTAGAGAGTCAATTCTCTTTGAAAGCTGACCAACAGTAAGCCAAGACAAAGCATCATCCATTTCACATAGCGACTGGATCATGGTAGTATACGCAAATCGCAATTGATGATGGGTCATTGGATCCGGGAATCCCTTATCATATCGTATAAGTCTCGACATTACGCGACTATAAAGGAAAATGGAGCATTTACCTCGATCAAAATCTTTGCATAGACTCCTGCCACCTCCCTAGCCACTGGCTTCTGTGTCGAGAAAACACTAAGAATAGCGGCATGTGCACTTTCAAAGAGCTCCTTGTTTTCCACTTTTTTCCATGATAAAATAGGATAGATAACAGGTAGGATATGATCCTCCAACACATTGTCCTCAGTATGTTGCATCACCTGCTCAATCAAGTTGGTAAAAAAAGTAAGGCGTGCTTGCTGTGCAACAGACAATGTCGACACAGGACGTTGTTCTTCCGCATTCGATGATAGCGACGCTGGATGAAGCAGAGACAAGAACGTGAGGCCATGAAACTGCTAATTTATAAGAAACAAGTTTGACTTACCATATTCTTGGTAAACATTGGAAAGCAACTTGTTCAACTGGCATGCATTTTCACCATGTGAGACATAAGCAACCGAATTGGTCAACGTCTCTTGGTATGCTTTAAACCCTGATCCAGATCCAAATCGCTCAGTAATGAAATGGAAATTCCCGTATATAGAAACAACGTCCTGAGCTAAAAGAGAAAAAAGCCATGAGTAAGAAAAAATGCTTTATTATCCTTATTGACGTTTTACCAGCATGGGGGACGGTTAAAAGACCTTGACCGTTAGGTATATCGATAGCAATAGCTTTCAGAATAGCTGTGAATGCAAATATCATGGTTTTGAATAAAGGCCAAATAGCAGCATCCATCTTCTCATAGACAGCTTTGGTCTCTAAAATGAGAATCAATGTAAACGGGTATTAGATAATGCTTCATTTCTGCATCCTGCATCGTACCAGCATTCATATCAGTCTCCTTATTATCATTGAGGAAACGATCCCAGCCGATCAGTATGTTGTAGGAAAAGGCAACAAGCCTGAACAACAGAAAAAAAGTACCTTTAGCACGATTGGGAGTTTAGGATTGAAGTACATACCTGTCAAGCATTTCATGGATAACACCTTCATTATTCGGATCAACTTCTAGCATGACTTGGATAATCTTGCCTATTGACCGCGATATTCTGCCAATATCTTTGTGAAGAGGTTTTTCCGCGAGTTCGTTTATTTCATCCACTGTGTCTGGGGTAACCTTCAACAATCGAACGAATTGACCTCCCTTCCAGATATTGTCGCTTGTTAACAAGCAAGGTATCAAAATACGCAACAATATCTGGATGCGTATACGGCCAGTTAGCAAAAAAGCATCGATAATGCAAGTCATTTTTTTTTACCTCTAGGTTCATTTGTTTGATTGTATCCGTTGGTATATTTGGCAAGCACTGACAAGAAAGCAAAGCGATCGTATCTGTGATGTTTCATGCAAGTCAAGTTGAGTCACAAGCTATCTTCAAATTTTTGCACCTTACCCTGTTCTTTAGGCAGATTTACTTCTGAGACAGCTTTAGCAGCCATGTCCAAATGCTTGACATAGAATGCCTCGGCCTCTTCCCGCAGACGCATGACTTTCTTAGTTTTACGACCTTGAGTGAACTGCAGCGTTCGCCTAACAAAGATCGGCCTTGTTTAGTGCTAATCTGCAAAGGAAATATCTCTTACAACTATCCTTCCCCCATCCTTTTTTTTATTTTGGGTGATAGAATTACTTACACGACACCAACAATGACTGCCAAACGAGCGAGCATCAAACTTATGTTCTGCTTGTCACCTGCTTCGGGTTCTACCATGGCCTGTGCCAATCCTAACAGGGTCTCAAGGTCAGCTTCTGCACGTGTCTGTGGTTTCTGTCGCGACCGAACGTCGACAGCATGTTCCAAAACTGTCATCACCGCACGAGCTCCCTCTGGACGTCGTGCAGCCAGTTCAACATGGGAAGCCAGTAAAGATTGCAAGTGTTCCACTTCAAACGCGTTCAGGGTAGTCGACTCGGCCAGACAGTGAGCCACGCCTGCATCAAGCGTATCCCCCAAGGCTAACGCAACCTCCGCGTTCTTGATTACAGCGATCATGATATCTATCAAACGACCATCTCCAAAATCCGGTGTCTTGCTCGTCTGGCTTCCGATCAACGCGACTAAACCAATCCAAGCTTCTTTACGTATCTCAAGTGTTGCTTGGCCTTTTTCCTCGGTAAGCGCTTGCTCCATTGAAGTCAATACCTTGGCCAATTGTTGCTGTTCAGCGACGCCTTCTAAACCATTGGTCGTAGCCGACAAGCGCCGAGCCCAAACAGCCCACAAACTGTAGATAGATAAAAGACCTGCATGCAAGCCTTTCTCCGAGAATTGCTCTTTTAGTTGGAATAAAGCGTCGAGTAAATGGGTGGTAAACCATGACAGAGGCAAATGATTGCTATACTGAGCCAATTGGGATAAATGACTCAAGATCTACAAAGCAAGAAACGGAACTGGGTTTGAGATGACAACCATTCTTTATGAGGGAAAAAATGGGGCACGTACGGATTCTTCGGATAGGGTAGCATGTTGTAATAAAGCAGAATAACTATCGGACAGTGTCTTGGCCAGCGCCTTCAAGTCTGTCTGCTGCGTTTCTGCTTCGTTGGCCATAAGAGAGAACGCACACACAGACACAGACCGCAAGGTGAGCGGACATGTGATTCCTAAACTCAGTCGGCGCTTTTCCCCACGCTGAATGAATAGAAGATGACAAACACAGAATTGCTCCCTGTTAAGCATATTTGATATTACCCATAATTGACCAGTCTATCGGGCGACAAACCAAGTCTTAGGATCATATGCATTCCTCAAACGCAATGGTCAACTTATGATATGTCATCCTGTAGCTTTCTGTTGCATGCCCATCCATGACACGGTATTTGCTTTTTATTTTCCTTTTTTTTTGGCCTTTTCTTTTTACATATATGTTACTTTCGTGCCCATCTGTACTGTCTGCCAGATCTTAGACACAACACCTTTCACTGCAAGGGAAAGGGAGCTCTTTTGACTTCGTAATAACCCTAACAGTGCAAAGACGACAACCAAGATGGCTGCATAGACTGCAGACCCATTGGCAGACAGCTGGTATATCCAGTTCTTTAACATGATGAGACTTCTATCTACTCGTGGCTGTCGTGTTATTTCTCGGTCTTTTGCTGCGGACATGCTTCTTGAGGATGGAATAGGGGACGATGCGATCCGGTTATTTTCTGGTTGCGGTGATATACTGCTGAAAGCGGATGTATTGGCTGGCGCCGGCGCCGTTGAAGTGGATGCTTTTGCTGCTGCTTCTGCTTCTTTTGCTTCTACTTCTTGTCTCTGACGTTCCAACTCCTTTCTTTCTGCTGCAGCTTTCGCTGCTCGAGCGGCTGCTTCCGCTGCTTCTATTGCTGCCCTTTTTCGCTCCTGCTTTCGTTGTTGCTCTTGCATCATAGTGTCATAAGTCTCCTGAACCATTTTTTGCAAACTCTGAAAAGTCTCACTTAATTCCAGTTGCCCTTTCCCTATTTTCTTTGCCCTTAACCCACGCCTACCTCTTTCTTTTCTTCGGGGACAAGTGTATTATATTGAAGAAATGTTTTGGATGACTCAAAATCATTCATGGCGGGTAGGATACGTGTAACATAGATCTCCACTGTTTTCAAATAAGCTTCCATAACTGCATCTGGTTCTTCCTGAACGCTGTTGAGATGATCCAAAGTAGCATCTGACAAGCTAGCATACCACAGCTCCACAGCTTGTCGTCCGACAGCAGGCACTTCCAGTTTCAGTGCCACTACCATGCTGTCAAAGAAAAAAAAATTCAATGATAAGTGATCTCCTTGAAGCTTTTGATAAATCCAGCACTTACAAGGCCGATATCAACTGGGGGTCCACTAGACCAGCGTCGCTGTCATATCCTTTTTCCAAAAGGTGGATCCACAGCGCATGACACAACTGATCTCTCGTCTCACAAGGTGGAAGGTTTAACAGTTTTGCAACACGGAATAGTGATTTTTGTGTGATACCCATAACAGTAGCAATGTTCAAGTAAAGTAACCATAATGAAGCTCGCAAGTCGACAAATTCCATGGTTAACTCCTGGCTTCTGGATAAAGCCGAGATAGCTTTGGTACATAACGTCGCTGCCTGGGCATACTTGGTCAATACAAAGTAGCCAAGTGCTTTCTGGTATTGCGCTTGAAGGGTAACGAGGTTGGTCATGGTGTGGAGAAGAGAAAAGCAACAGGAAAAGGTTACATTTTTGGTCAAAGGCCCGGGTTGACTATCAAAAGAAAGTCCGCCATAGTTTTGGAGAAGTGACGTAAGTCTAAAATGACCAGTTGTGGAAGGTTGGCATCCTCACTGTCAAAAACAAGAATTTACCTCTACGTAAACTTAGCTTTGCATTATTTTGAACTTGACTATTTTTTTTAGTTTAGAGTTTACGTTGTATACTCGAAAAACTAAACTGCAACAAAAACGGGATATCGACGGCGGAGTATATGATCGGGAAAAAGCGAGCCATTATGCGAAGGATATTCCGATGCTATCGATCGTCCGAAGAATTCCCGTGTCAAAGTGTCGTTGACAGAAGCCAAACATGACCGGATCTCAACTTAGACATCAAATGGATAGTTAAGTTACTTTTGTAGTATAAAAAGCCAATGAATTGGCCAGAAATAATACGAGTGACATCGCGTGCCCCATTAAAATAATGAAAAGCTTAGCAATATATCAACAAGGAGTGCAATTAGCAGTTATTGAAAACTTTTTCCACTGAAACAACATAATGGGCTGACAAAAGAAGGTTTAGGGAGAGCAAAAGAAAGATGAACCGCCATGTTTGGGACGGAAAGTAGTGCGATCATTGGGAACCACGTTAAAATCCTAAAAGCCGATTGTTACACATGCATTTTTTGGGAAAGAAGAAAACATAACCATGTTATTGCCTCTAGCATAATTACCGAGACCTGTGAGATATTAGTGCTTGTGAACAAAGAGAACATCTGCAACGCTTACGGACAATTGAATGACATTATGAAGAGTGACTGCAATACATATCATAGAATGCAAATCAGCTGCTGTATAGAATCTTATAAGGCATGTCTCATTCCCCCAAATAGTTGTCAAATTAACCTGACAAGATCTGTTGAGCTTAAGAAGAAGGTTGACAAATACAACATCGAGTAACCAATCATAATACTTATGCTGATTAGGGAGTTCCGCCATTACTAGACTCAGCAGGGTACTCAAGGGCGGAGTTGAGTGCATCACCATGTCAACGCTCTTAAGACTTAATACTCTGCCGCTTCTTCCTTTTTTTTTTCTTTTCTACTGTTTGGAAACTTTTTCTCTGCTTATTGCAACAAAGACAACTGAGGCAGAAGAATGTTACAACCGAGTAATTCAACACCGACGTTAATGACATTGCAGGATGCCATTACCGATTCACCGGTTTACCGAGCCAACGTCCTGCACTTTGATGAACAACTGGACTTATTGGAGAAATGGCTTGATACTTTGTCAAAGCATTTAAAATCATATTGCGAAAAACTGGCCAGTAATAACCCTCGACGCTTGGAGATCCTACCTATATTCTAATATACCGTGGCATAGAATTTAATTTGGAGACAAACCTTGTCTGTAAAAAGGCCATTCCTGTTGGTATCGATGATGCGTTAATAGGTAGGTAGCTCTTGAAACATGGGATTTCTCTTTCTCTAGAAATAAATAACCGGGCTCAATATCTAATCGGCAAAAGATCCTAATTTTACCGGTGCGGTGATCAAAAGCTTTTCAGACGCGCTACAGACGAGTTTAGCTTTCAAGACCAAGTTGGTAAATATCGAAGGGAGGGGGCTGTTGCGTGAAAAGGAGTCGTCTTTTTTTATCTTGCAAATGTGGCTAAAGGCTGCTCTACTATTTTAATTAGGTGTCTGACCTCGAGGATAACTTTATTCAGCCACTACAACAATTTGTTAAAACTTATCTTAAAGAATTTAAAGTAAGCAGCTTATTACTTGCCAACAGTGTTTAGGTAAAAGTAAATCTCTAGGCATTTCGTAAACAACATGAAAAAGCACTTGAGCGTTACGAAACACAACTAGCTCGGTACAGCAGTCAGAGTAAGACAAAAGAAGCGTCAGCCGTACGTGAAGAAGCCTTTCAATTACATGTTGCCCGTAAATCTTATGTGCGGATGTCGGGACAACATGTGCTGCGCATTTTGCATTTTCGTTCATTATTGGAACACGTTCTTGTCGAACGATTTTCGTCGGCGACAATGGCACATATGACAGATTTAGATGGGACATCAGAAGTCTGGCAAAAGTTGGATGTCAGTCTGGCTTCTTGGCGGCAATGGTTAATTGATGTAAACAATAATATAAGAGAAGAAGCTGGGAAAATGCTGAATTTTTCTTGTATGAGTAGGACAAAGATACGTGTGAGTATCAACTGTACAAACTACAAATGGCACGGAAAGAGCTCCAAGCAGAATATATTGCACAAACAAAACCAGTTCATGATCTTGAACGATACACTGCAGCAAACGCATCAACATCCGCCCTTAATAGCCGGCACTCGTTAGATTTCTCCACGGCTACCTTACGAAATGAAAAAATGACAAGTTACAAATGGGGTTACCTTTTTATGCGTGGCTCTCGTAACTACTGGTACCGAAAATGGTTTTTCTTGTACGACGGATATTTCGGTTCGTGTAATGTCAATCCCACCCCCAAATTAAAGGGAGCCATCACTGTGTCAGAACGTGTGTCTGTGCTGTTATGTGATATAAAACCGCTGCCTGACGCAGATCGGCGATTTTGTTTCGAAGTGATGTGCGCTCAACAGTAAGTGGACGTCAGCATGGAATATGCTCTTTGTTTGCCTAACCAGAAATGTGGTTTTTGTGAAATCTTCAAAAGGGCTCCATTTGTTCTGCAGGCAGAGACAGAGGAAGAAATGCGCGACTGGTTGACGTCTTTCGAAAAGGCCAAGAGGTTTCAGTTGCAAAATGAGCAACCAAACTTACATGGCAACCAAGCAGCAGATAACGATCAACGGACTTTGAGTGAGTCCGACAAGGTCTTACAACCGGCGCTCGCAGTCGGTTCATTGCCGTCCAATGCTTCCGTAACTTCTTCCTCAGCTGTCTCGGTAAATGTTCCTGGAACCACCAATCCTCCCGCCAGCAATATCCTTACCAAAGGCTCGTCAGAACGTCCTTCTATCGTCATGCTTTCCACCTCACCTGACAGCGATAAAACCACTCTGTCTAATTCCACATCACTGACGCCACTTTTAGTATGGGAAGCGGCCAGATCGCAGCCAACATCGCAACCAAGTTCCTCCTCTCCACCAGTATCACCTATGGCACCTTCCCAATCTTTCGCAGCTGCTATGGCAGCAGATGCCTCGACCAATTCGAACAATGCCGCCTCGCAACCTCAGCCAGCGGGCTCCAACTCAACTTCTTCTTCTTGGGGTATCCCATGGACGTTGGTACCTAGTATGTTCCAGAGCGGGGCGGATGATGGGTCCGTTGATCATCCACAATCTCCTGTAACAGCTTCACAATCTATGCCGACAGACGTAGATGGTCATCAGGTAATTTGGCCCGCACGACCAGACGACTCCAACGTACCGAAGGTGGATCTGGTTGGATATAGCACGGAATTGGAGGCTCGAAATCGAGAGTTACGTCGCCTCTTTGGAGGTGTTTCCCAAAACGAAGTGGTCCTCGATGGTAAGCTGTGGATTTTTTTTATTTGACTTAAAGGATTAATGGCTTTGTTTTGTCCTTCGAATAGCTTTTATCGGTTTATTGAAGAAAAAACCTTTACAAGATGTCACTACTCTGAAAGAACCAGAAGTCCCAATGTCGCCTTCCATGTCAAGTCCAGTAGACACATTAGAACAAGAATTTAGCGCTCATTTGGCCGACTCTGTTAAAGCCGCCAAATCCGAGTTTGGGTATTCCTACACAGGACGAGGCTTTATTACCCAGGAGACATTTTGGTTCTATAGCTGCGTGCTAATGACATGCGTGAACACTGTGAGTACGAAGGAACACGTAGAATACATCCGTCTGATGGGGAGATGAAATGATATAGGTGGCCATCCGCTTAAAAGATATCAAGAACATACGTCTTATTCGAGATCCTTCCATTAACAATACAGGCGATAAGTCGAATATTGCTCTTGCTATTGACATTGCTGGCAATAGCAATGACATCCAAAGCCCGTTAATATTGACGACCTTAATGGAAGATATTGAAGTGGTTGCCGAAAAACTACGTTTTGCAGTGGACAACGCGAAAAATGCGGAGGTAAACGAGCATGTAGTATAACAAGCAAATCTTACGAACCTTATGCTTTTGGATTTAGCCTACGCCCCTGCAGACAATGTACGATGTCATCCACAATCTGTCGGCGGCAATGGGAAAGAGAAAGAATAATAACAACCAAGTTACGACTATCATTAAGAGCGAGCCTACTAAAGCGCGATCTTCTCCTGAACTTGTTTCATCCACATCTTCTACCACGTCTTCCACGCCCGATATTCACAATCCGGAGCCTGTTGGTTCACCGTTACCTTCCAAATCCAAAAAGAAACTACGCAAGACATCTGGAGGAACAAAACCGATTCCTCCCAAATCCGGTGCTTTGGCTGCAGCCATGATGGCTGCCACCGTGGCAGGCGGTAGTGGATTTTTCGATGTTAGCAGAGTGGCTCGTATGGATGAAGATAACACAGATTCACAAAAGCAAACAAAGGCAGAAGCGGAATTAGGCAACACGAGCGACGAAGCCCGGTCTGGTGAGATGGCATCATCAACAACGACTACGCTTAAAAATGAGAGTACAGATTCCTGTGGTAAGGGACAGAAGTAGGATGATAACCATGTTCCACTAATGATCTCGTTTTTTGGATTATGCAGGCGATGCAATTCCTTCTCATATCCAGATTCCTTCAGGGCCTATCTCTTGTGGATGTGACGAACACTTGGATAAAATAGAATCGGAGATCGAGTTACCGATCTCGGCAAAGACGTTGTTCGATCTCATGTTTTCTGACGAACAAACAGGGCCAGCTGCTAATGGTGGGATCTGGGAACGCAAGACAGCTATCAGCGGAAGCAGAGGTTGGATGATTTACAAGATATTTCTCTGGTTGGAAACGCCTTATTAAGACGCTTCTTTATTTGCAGATCTGAAAATTACCAACTGGAATACGGTGGATGGAAACCAGCAACGTGTACTTAACTATGTGATGCCTGTTAATAATCCAATGGGTAAAGAGCAAAAACCATGAAGGACAAGCAGCATATTAAAACACGTTGATTTATGGTGTAGTTAAGGTCAAAGAAGCTGATGTTGTAGAAACACAGGTCGTGATGAAGAAAGAAGACTACCTGTAGGTGGCGCCATCTGTATTCTGCCGAACGTTTTATTGAATCGATTGTCTTGTTTAGGCGTTATGTTGTTCAGATTTCTACCAAGGCAGCCCAGTTGCCTTATGCCGATACATTTGTCCCATCTTTACGATACTGCATTTCTTGGGTGAGCAAGTCGCAGTGCAAGCTCACATTCAGTACGGGTGTGAAATTTGTCAAGAGCACATTGGTCAAAAGTAGGTGGAAATGGAAAGAAAAGAGAAAGGGAACAGATAAACTGACTGCTTCCCCATTTACAGGCATGATCAGTAAGGCTGCTTTCAAAGGCATGGCTGACAGCATCGGCCAATTCAGTAGCCTTCTGGAAGAGGAGGCTAATACGATCGCATCCAAAACAGGAGGTGCAGGCAAGGACAATCTGTTACGTCCTGCTACATCGCTTAAGCGCAGTGCCCATGTCAGTATGCGACGCGACAAGGCCAAGATGGCAGCAGAGAAACAAAAGGAAGAGAAACAGGGATGGTGGGCTCAAGTGGAGAGTGCTGCTGGTACAGTACTCGATCTGGTGACGGAAATTCCGCTCTACGTCGGCGCTGCTGTGGGTGCTATTTTCTTACTTTGGATGATGTGGGTCTGGTTGCGCGCTGGCTCGCGTGACCCATCCTCCTCCTCATCGATGTCAACAGGAGCAGGAAATACCCAGAATGGCCAGGTTGTTTCACGCGCGGTCTATTTAAGAGATGTAGAAGAAGGGCTGCTGAAGACAGAACTTCAACCAGCCTATGTACACACAGACAGGTAAAGGAAATGCTGAAACTCGCACGCTTTTCCCGGATAAGCTCATTCTTTTCTATTCTTGACAGTTTCCGACTGTTTTCAGAATCCCGATTATCCAACGGCACGGACCATCATCGATGGTTTAGCTCTCGCCATCATCAGTTAGCTGTGGAGCTACTCTTCAGCCGTGAACGTTTGGCTATGTTACGCCATGATACCTTGGTGATCTTCCAGTTACTGAACGAGGTGGATGCTCAATTATTGGAAAATGAGTATATGAATTGGCTCCTGGATACGCGTTTACAATGTCAGACAGGCGAAACTTCGATTAACTGCGAAAAAATCCACAAACAATTACGTGCCTTTTTCGTATAGAAAACAAGCAAACGGCTATAATAAAACGGCAAGGATAGTCAAAATAGAAACATTTACCATAAGAGACTCCTCACCCGAAAATAGAGAGATATAATGAGGCGGTGTTGATGCACTTCATTTTCGATGACAAAGCTTAGCTCTCTTCTTCCCCCCCCCCTTTTCTTTTTCTTATTCCCCCTTCCTCCCAAAACAGAAGGTGTTTTTTTTTCTTAATTCTGAGACGCATAAGCACCGGTCTTTCTTTCTATTCGGAAAGACCACCTATACATAGATTAAGTTCTTACAGAGAGATATCCCTTTCGTTTTCTCTGCTCTCCCCCCCAACAAAAAACCATTAAGTGATTTCCATCGAACTTAGTTTTAGTTGCAATAATGCAGGGGAATCTCGGAACGCAAGAAAATACACTGCTAGATCCAAGCTCTGTGTGTGTGTGTGTGTGTAATGACTACAATCATTAGTCCTCGAGAAGAATAAACATCGATTCACTTTCCAACGTAGTATGCTTAGCTTCATTTTTCAATCGCTTGTTGAGCAGGATGTGTCTATCCTACTTAATGAATGCATCTTTTCCCTCTTTTTACTCTTCATATCAATGAATAAAGATAAAGAGCCTGGTATAGATCTTGTTTTGCTGATAAGAGTTAGAAGTGGTTTCGATTTTTTTAATACGTATTTTCTTTTCTTTTCCTTGAGATTTTTTTTTGATTATGATGCATTGAACGTTATCGGTATCACATTTTGGTATGATGGCGTCGACTAGAACCAGTAATCCACGGATGCTGAAACGCTTCATCCGGTGTCAACCGCTTATCGGGGTCCCAGTTCAGACACTGATTCACAAAATCGATGAAGTTTTCGTCCGTGCTCTTTAAAGCATCGGCTAGGTTCCTTGTACCCGGTCGACGTTTCTTTCCCTTGGAATTGGGCATAATCCTTGGATTGCCAAGAGAATCTAACAAAAATAACCCAGCATATTAGCTAAACAGTTCCGTACAAAAAGAAAACACAAAGAAAACCAAAGAATCCCGCTCACCAAAGAAAAGCTTCCTTCGGCTACTTTTTTGCACAAGATGTGGATCAGGTACGCCCTGGATCTCCATGATACATGCCAACTGTTCCTGTTCATTTTCTCCTGGGAACAGAGGGGTTCCTTTTCAATGGATAAAAGCAATATAAGTAATAGGCTTCTTTAGTCTTGACTTTTTCTACTTTTTCCTTCCTTCGACAAGGACTTACCGGTATATAATTCAGCCAGTATACAACCGATACTCCACATATCAATGGCCATACCGTAGTTCATGCCTACAGTAGTCAGAATCAAAGTTACTCTTTCATTATCCAGGAAAACAGTTTATATTGGGTCCTTTTAGCTTACCAAGAATGACTTCAGGAGATCGGTAGAACCGACTTTGGATATAGGTATATACTACAAAACATCAATAACCAAACCAAAGAGAACCATAGCAAAGCTTTTTCATACTTTACCTTTCTCGTTTTCGAGACAAGAACTGCCAAAATCAATGATTTTGATACTACTTTTGGCGGGATGTTTGAGAAGAATATTCTTTTTTTTTTTTTGGTTCGAGATGCGCAGAATACACCATACAGTCAGATTCTAGCTTCTTTAGTGGTCATTAATGAAAAGACCTACCTCTGGTTTCAAATCGCAATGGATCAATTTGTGTTTGCGAAGAAGGGATAATGAATTTAGCATTTGCACAGTAAATCTAAAATAATATCCAACGTTAGAGGAAGCGTTATTGCCTCACATTTGGCGTTACCTTCGGATCAAGCCCATGCTGAAACCTTGGAAATTGTTGCTCTTAATGAAATCATAGAGGTTGATGCTTAAACACTCGAAAGCAATGCAAAGGTGATTACGGAAGTAAAAGTGCTCCAGCATCCGAATGTTGTTATGCTTATCCTCTGGATCCTATGGCGAATAGGCTCGAAATCAGTCTCTCCGGTACCATAACCGCGCATATTTTTTTTCTGTTTGTTTACCCATAGAATGAGATCTTCCAATATTTTAACTTCGACCAACGCTTGCGCATGAAAACGTTTTTTGTTCCGAATCACTTTCACAGCCACAGTTTTACCCTCCTTGTGGTCGAAACACTTCAGCACCTGGCCGAAGGATCCTTTACCTAGTACATCCAGGACCTCATAGCGATAGTCAAGGTGATCACGTAAGACAATGTGATAATCGCCTCGGTCGTCATCATATCCATGGTTGCAAGCTGTCTGCTCCATGGTCGCTTGTCGCTTTTTCGAGTGGTTTCCGGTGAAATAGATGTGTGAATAGTTCAAAAGCTCTGTCTTTTCATAAGGCGATAGACTGGCTTGATACAATTTAAGAGCAGCTGATGTGGTAAAAATGCGGGTTCAGCCTTGGGGGTCCATGTTTCACTCTAAAGCAATTGTCCTCACCTTGTGGACTCACAGCTATCCGTATGGGACGCTCCTTCGGTTTCTGGCAAAGAGTAGCATCATGGTTTACATCCAATTTGGCCGACTCTTCACGTGCATCAGCTGCTGTGCTCGTGCTGCTGCTTCCACCCCCACGCAAAACAACGACCTCGGTTGCCTTTCGTTCAGCATGGCCTCGTCTGCCCTTGTCTTGCTCGGCCTGCGAGCTTCTTACGTTGTTATCATGCAGACGATTCTGAAGCCGTTCTTGCAATTTCGTTATTTTCCACCGGATTGGATCTGCCTCGTGTAACTCTGAATGTTGATCAGCCCATGAACGGGTAACTTTATCACTCTCCTTAACAGGTCCATTGAAACCTAGCTTACCTGAACTACTTGATGTTGTCTTGGCGGATGAGGATGTAGTAAGTTTAGCAGATGTGGTGCTAATTTTTCGGCTCCGTGGTAACACATTGGCGGTTCTGTTGGAACGGCTGACTATAGGTGAAACTGTTGTTGTCTTGGATTTGCGCGACGATGTGCTAACGGATGCCTTTGTGTCCGTAGATCGGCCACTTGTTGTTCCATTGACGCCAGATATTGCTCCTGAAAAGACGGTTGTGGTAAGGCCCACTTTAGGTGTTCCGACTGTCAAATAATTATCTTTGACCGCCTTTTTCGCCTTTGTTGCCGAAACATTTTGTAGGCGTTCTTTCTCGGGCGTAGCTAGAAGTTCGTCCTCACTGCTGCCGGTACTGAAACTCTCCACCTCTTGCTTGCATTGTCGCGATGCCTTTTGTACAGGCAACGGAATACGTGTCGGTGTCCTAGCTGTAGATCTAGACGGTGTCTTGGACGAGATTTCGGTTCTTCCTTGAGGAATCGTCAAGTTGAGCGGTTCGACTTTCATGGGTGGCAAGGCCAATGGTGCCACTGCAGGTGGCGAAGCTAGATTCCCAGGGAGCGTCTGATGGAAAAAGAAGGATGTTATGCATGTCCATCAACAAACTGTTTCTTGATATTTCAGTTCTGTCGCTTCTCTGCCCTCCCGCACATAATTTCCTCCTCCCCCCCTTTTTTTTAGCATAATGAAACGGTGCTTACCTTTCCCCTTTTTCTCCCTGTCGTGCGTTTGCTTGGGCTTTTCGTTGCTGCAGCAGGTTTAGCGCTGTCACCGTACAGCGTTTTCGGCGTTTGAGGGCTAGGAGGCATCAAACGCACTTGACTAGCTGTCGATCCTTCTGTTCTTTTTTTGTCGCTATTGGCATGGTGAACCGATAACACTCTTCTTCTGCTGGAAGTACTTGTCTTCAGTTTAGGTGGTTCCATTCGAGGATTGGCCTCTTCCTTGTGCGTGCGCGCATCCTCCAGACCTAACCCGCGCCCTGAGGTCCGGTCCGATTCACCGACAGTTCTCTTCGTCTGATCTAATGTGAGGATGCTCACCTTTCTCGTCCTTATAGGAGATATATCCGCACTATCGCGGGCCGAGAGGATACTCTCGGATTTCTGTATACTCGGTTTTACGAGCGACATCTTCCGTGGTCGGCATGCATTGTTCGCTTCTTCCTTTTCCGTCTCCAATGCTCGAGACGAACTTAGTATAGGTGGTGAAAGCTTATGAGCGGGATTTGAATATGTCTGTTTCCGATCTGCAATGCTTAATTTCAGCCGCGGTCTATGAGGCGTTGTGCTCGTGCTCAATCTCGGATGATCTATTTTGGGGGTTGCATTTGCAAACGTAGACCTTGTTGAAGTGATGCCAGTATGTCCTAATTTAACTTCGTTGTCACCCCATCTTGGATTTGCTTCGGACCGGTCAATCGATGATAACGTGCGCAGGCGCTGCCTCGCGGAAAGCTGTGGAGACGGGAAACTAGTGCGAGGAAATGTACCAGACGAAGTATGTCCAGATTTTGGAGTGGGAAGCTTAGTTGCTGATTCTGGAGAATCGAGCGACTGTGACCCATTGGCGCGTGTCCTTAGATTATTCGTATCCAAAATTGCCAAATCAACAGGCCGACGCTTCGGCTTCTGCTTTGGTTCCTTTGTCAGCTGATGAGTATAGGAAGAAGCGCGTGGAAGAGATTTGGATAACAACATATGACTGGACGAAGAGGGTTTTGGCGAAGAGTCATTCGACTGATTACCATCTTTCGATTCAAAAAAAGATCCGCCTGATGTTTTCGACTCATTAGCGTGGTTTGCATTGTCAGGGCTTGATATTGGTGAATTTAACAGCTCAGTTCCTTCTGGAGCCAAACCAGCTATTGTTTTGTCAAGTTCGCTGCGGGAAGACATACGTACAGATAATGATGATGATGATGATGGTGACAATAGATGAAGGGATTCTTTATCTGATGTAGTATCAATGCTTTTTCGTTCTTTCTCTATTCCAGTTCTTTCCATATGTAACTGTTCTGTAGCATTTCCATTCCTTGCCGTGATATGATTGGTATCCATCTCTCGGTCATCGCTGAGGGTAGTAAAAGTGGTAACAAAACTCGCGTCCAAATCGTCACATGAATCGTTTGCAGTGCCAACTTCCTTGCTTAACTGAGATCTATCCACTCTATCCATGCTATGTCGATGTGGCGTATCAGAATAATAGGAGTTTCCGTCTCGTGTCCGATGTCCATCAAAAATGTTTTTTAATCGGTTTAGATCTTCCTGTTTAGTTCTGTTCAGGAAACCATTGGGGCTCGTTCTAATGTTATCCACCGCATTTGATGATTGTGTTCGACGACGAGATCCATCCACACTGGTTTGCAAACGGAACGTTGCTAGTCGTTGGGCGGATGCGGCAATTAACCCTTGTAAATCCTCCAATGTAGCATCGTTTAAGTCAACCTTTTTTCCGCTCGCCGAAATATCGTCAACCGCCAAATGAGAATCCTGCCGCGTGTCACTCTTGACCGAGTCATACCGCACGCAACGTGATTCGTTCGTGAGGGAGATGCTTGAGCGTGCAGAGTTGATTTGTTCTGGCCTATCATCGTTAGTGATGCTATGAGATGAACGGTCATCGTCTTTTGATAGGGTTCTCCTGATTGGTGTTGTGACAAGTTCTGTTCTTTGTTGGGTCCAGCTCGCAACATCTGTTACTTGGCGTTCAAGATCCTGCAATTGTTTCAATCTTTCTGCCTGCATTTGTTGTCTCTTTGCAGCGTGATATGATTGGATTTGTCGCCATTGTTCTGTGACAGAGGATGTTGAGGAAGTAGCAGTAGATGAAGATACGGATGGTTTCGGAATCGAATCAAAGCTATAGCTCGCTGAAGCACTAAAGGGCGATTCTGCCATGACGTGCAGTACACTGTTGCTGTGACATAAGAACGTTAAGGTTTTTGTTGTCGTTTGGTTCCTAGTAAGGGTGTACCTTTTAAAAGGCAATAAACAAAATAGCTCGTTGAGTCACCAAGAGATCAATAAGAGGGTATATGGTATGTTGGAACGGTTAGCCTGCAAGCAAGAAGTCAGTGAGTTGGATGAAGTGTTAGATTGCTCTACCTTTAAATGAATGTATGGAAAAGGAGTGTGAGTAATTAGCAATAGAGGGGTGATATTGATTGCATTCCCGTCGAGTTAGTATTTCAGGATTGTTTTTTAGTATGTTCGGTCCAATTTTACTTTGTCGTTTGGATGATGACAAGGAGTGGAAGCAACACAAAAGAGAAAATAAACAAGCCTTACGAAGGTCCAAAGCGTATATGGGTTTGTGGTCTCAGCTCCCCTCAAAATTCTGGCTCAGAAACCGATTCTTTTCTTTTCTTTTTTTGGGCTTTCTTTCTTTCTCTCTCAGTTAACCCGTAGTTCAGCCTATTCATGGAGTCTTCTTCGGTTTATCCTAACGGGGATTGGAATACTATAACAAGATAAACTTTTCAAGTATAATACACTTCTACTTTGGCCCTCAAAAGCCATGCTGAATCTTAAATTACATTCATTCACTTTTATTTACGCCTCACTTTATTCTCCTGAACTATGAGGAGATCCCCTTTGTCCTCTTCATTCGTCCTACCATTTGTGACACTAACTACAAAATACCATCCAAAAACAAATAAAAGTTATAAAAATATATACTATACCTTTCTGTCAAGAGCAAAAAGGCTTATCTCTTTCTTGTACTATACTCAGATGATCGAAAATAAAAAAAGGAAATAGCACTTGCGTCCTGTTATTGACTACATGACTGCTGAGAAAGGCAAATCCTGCCCCTCTCGCTTCATTAACCCCTTGTACTCAACCCTGTTAGTTTAGTGAACCTCATTCATTAAATAAAAAAAATAAGTGGGGGAGAAACTAGCTTAGCAAATTTAGACATGTATGTCTCCGGTTTGTGTTGTGATGTTTTGCCGATCGGTTAAATTTTCTTTGCACGCGCCGCCGGATGATCGAGGTACTAAGTTGACTATCCCGGATATGCAATGTACATTAGTATATCCTTTGATGTCAGATAAGCTCACCTGTTTCGCACCTTGCTTTTCTTTCTTCTTTTCGTAATTCTCTAGACCTGACCTCCTATGGTAATCTTTCTGTTTCTCTTCTGCAACTTCCTCGTGGCTATTGATTTCTGTTGGTCCCATTTTAACCTCTACAATTACGTGCTTCACATAGAATGATAAATTACGTGTGCCTCATTCACGTTTTCTCCCATCCTTTTATTCTATCTTTTCTGATCATTCAAAGAAAATAATTCTATAAAAATATTTAACTTTAGATATACATACATTACAGCTGTAGCATGCTAATTGCCTAGAATTCATTTCATGTATGTGATGTCTTTTTTATATGCAAAGCTCTGTACAACAAAACAATTGAACAATAACAACAAGAAGAAGGGTAATGGAAAGTTTCAATATTTTTCTTAGTGGCGTTCCTGGAAAATGATCTTCATGTGGAGTAAATAATAAGGACCAGCTCCTAGAAATCCTGTCAAGCAAAGCGGTTTATAAACATGCAAAAACCACCGTGCGGACTAGCAAGGCTTCATTGTCATGGTTTTTTACCATCGCCCATTCCTTATTTAGAACCATGTCAAAGCAAAAGCTCAATTCCACGTTATTGCCACTGATAAGCTCTCCGCACTCGTTTTAGATATCGCAAAATGCATTAACATATAAAAGAAGACGAAGGAGAAAAAAAAAGGCCATTGTTACATTTGTTCCTCTTCACCTTTACAAAAAAAACGCCTTTTCTTCAAACATGAGCCAATACGCTTCCAGATCGCTTTCGCCTATTGCTACTCTTGGAGAATACCATAGCAGTAACAACGACCGTACGCTGAGGTCAATTAGTGAGATTGTTACTGCTACTCACCACTGCACTGACCGTGCGTGTAAGCAATGTATGCAGTCGCCACCCAATGATCCATTACCTCTGTGCAGTCCGCCCAAGTTATGCAAATATAAGAGCATTAGCAACATATCGAGCGGTCTAGTCAACAATGGATCACGCCGTTTGAGTTCCGGATCGGCCTGTGAGACCTGTCGGCGCCGAAAGACAAAGTGTGATGGAGGTCAACCTTGTGCTTTCTGTGCATCTAATCGCATCGAATGTGTCCATCGAGCTACTAGAAGGAAGCGCTCTCCCGTATCCAGCGTAACTGGAACAACTAGTAAGTTGTTCTCCAGCTACGGAGCCGATGTTTCTGATTCGACCCTGGGATCCCATGGTAAGTTGTAGACAAGGAACGAAGGACCCAATAAAAGGGTAAGGTATTCACTATGTTCTAATGCTTTTTTTTATTCTTCTTCTAGCACACCGCAGCACACTCATGAAGCAGGCTAGTTGTCCATCTTTTGCTATGGGTCAGCAGCAACAGGCTCGGCCGAATCCGCCTATGACTCCGTATCCGACACACTTGTTTCAAACCGATCCCGCTCCAACTACAGCTGCATTCGATCATGCTGATCAGCAATTTAACCCCTCGCCTCCTACAAGTAGCACTAGCTTGCCTAATCTTTCCCGACGAGAAGATATATTTACCAGAGAACGAATACCGAGTATGATGGGTATGTATAAAACAAACTTTATCCATACTGGCGGCAGAAAATGAAAAAACATGCCACTAAACAGTACAATTTTGTCCATGTTTAGATCAATTATCATGTCGTACATTTTCCGTTACGCTTGCTACGATGAACAGTAATACAAGGTATCCAGCACATCCAATGTCATCACCATCGCCACCTTCTATGCAACTCCACTCCCTTCCAAACTTTCCTTAAAAATAGAATAACAATATTGTGTCATATACTCAATCCCCTTCCCTTTGAGCACATGTGCATTCTTTCCTGTTTGCCTGTCTACTTTTCTAAGGATTCCCATGTAAACTTATGTTCACATTTATTCTTATGCTCTACGCCTCTCTGTTTTTTTCCTTTTTCCATATTCCTTATTGCCGATATTTTTAACTCGTTGTACCAAAAGAAAGAAAGAAAGAATCGAAAAAAAAGGAATGAAAAATAAACCTTTACAGAACAACTTGTATTAACAGCAAAAAGAAGGAAGATAACATAATATATAATATACACATTTCATTAGAGTTACACTACATAATTCACATAGAAGCAAGGGATGGGTGGGGAAAGAAGAGAAGAAAGAGGGGCTGATGGTAATCTATTTTTTTTCCCTCTCAGATTCCCAACAATAGTTTTTCCCGGTCTGGCTGTGAAAGAAATTTCATGCAACAAAAGGAATCTCCGAAAGCGGTAGATAAAATAACTGGCATAGTAACTAGCTAAGGACTACCAAGATATACCCACCTTCCCGTTTCTCTCTCTTGCCTAGGGCAAATTTTATATTTGGTCACGCAAACTTAATCAGCAGAGTGTATGCAGGCAAGAGGAAAAGAGACGACAAAGTTGGTGTGACCCTAGGAGGTAGATGCCGCAAACCAATCAGAATTCAGCATGACATCTTTTATCGTCCCAATGAGCAATCCGATCGTGGGAACGCAAAACTTTACTTTTGGCGGGGATAATAAATAACAAACAAAAAAAAGAGACATTTTTTGACCTTTAAAATGAGTTCACTTTCTCTCTCTCTCTCTTTTATTCCATAACTCTCTTTCGATATCTTTCTCTTCTCCTTCTATATCCAAACTCACTAAAAGCAAAACACCTGTCTAAATTACTGAGCTTCTTCTTACTAGTCCGGACAAATGGATAGTCTTTCCATTGAACTTGTAGAAACCATTCTAGATTACTGTTGTGAATCTGACTATCCCACTTTAGCCGTTGTTTGCAAAAGACTCTACAATGTGGTAAACCATCGATATCTCTATCGAAAGATTCGTGTACGCTATCCGCGTAAGTACTATTGTCTATTGGAAACCCAACGTGTCCGTCCCGATCTATTCCTTTATGTCCAGACACTGGATCTTTCTGGTTACACCACGTGCGGCGCACGTCTGACAGCCATCCAACGTCAACAGATGGCTCTGAACCATGACAATTTAGAGAGATTGCTGTGGAACTGCAAACATCTGCAGGAAATCGACATAAACCATGAGGTCTGCGATGCCTTTACATCCATTGATGTTCTCCGTTGTCTTCTTTACCATCATCCACAACTACGAAAACTTTCCATGTCGGCCGTCAGTTTGGAACCTCTTAAAGATGCTCTGACAGACATTGTTCACAACAGCATGGCAACATGGTTAGGACCCACTCGATTAGCTCAACTGACATTTATGTCCAATGTGGACTTGAACCATATCCCGGTGTTTCCTCGGTTTCTTGAGCTTTTAGTCGCTAACAATCATGCACATCTGACGCAACTTTGCCTGTCAAAAGTCCAGATCAGTCAGGCCATGCTAGAGGCGCTGGACCCATTACGACTGACGCATCTTACCCTCAAGTACTGTGTTGTACCGGACGAGAGCCTCCTTTCCTTCCTGCAACGATGCACTCGACTCAAGGTTCTGAATATACGAACATCACATGCTTACAGCCAAATGGGATGCTCTCAGATGGCCCGGCTGATCCGTATACCTTTTACTCAGCTCGAGGAACTCAATATCATGGGTCGCGGACAGCACATGGACGATGAAACACTGACCCAATTCTGCACCTCAACGCTCAACACCATCAAGGTCCTTAAAATGGATGTCTCAAGAGAAATCACGCTGGATGGTCTGGCCCATATCTTGAAACAGACAAAGGCATTGAAATCCATCCATCTTTCCTTTTGGCAAAATGATCGTTGCTGGATGTGGTATACATGTCTCATGCAACTCCTGGAGAAAAGTTACATGTTAGAGACAGTTCACATGACATCTCGGTTGACACATTCTTTTCCGAAAACAGTCGGACACTGGTTGATCCATATCGCAACGCCCGATACATTCATTTGGCGCAGATACCTCGAAACGCTGACACGTTCTCATTAAATAACCAAATGAAATACACAAAATCTTCTTTCCTTCCATGTTGATATATATAGTTTGATATACATAGTAAAAAAAAAAAGGCCTTGCATTATTTTTCTTGCTCATAAAAATCCCTTTATTGCTTCTCATCATAAGCATAATCTATCTCTACTTTGGACAGTTCGTTATGCAAACCCCCTGTTTTCACGCTCTATCAACTTTGTCGCTTTCTGCAAGGTTAATATAATGATTATGCGGTTGGGAAAAGAAACATTGAACAAACGCTTTCTTTACGCTCATTGCTGAACTCATTTTACCTAGAAAACCAGTCTGTAATACGATCCATCCGACAATCTGTTGATCAATTCAACAGGAGCAGCGAAAAGAAAACCATGGATAGCTCTAGTATTATTAAGAAACGTGATTCACTAGGAAGATCATCTTTACTTGTTATTTGCGGCTGTATTGGCCGTCCTACCTATGCCTCATCGAGCCAAAGGATAGACATAGTCTAACCATGCATAACGGTAGCTAGCCGTGCTATCTGTTCGTTGATATAATGTTAGGTCTTGAAGCTTCATCCATCAATTAGAACAGACTGTTTTACAAATAATTTGCAATATGTGTTGACCTCCTTCCTTGTTATGCCAAGTTCATTGGATCAGCCCTACCTTTTGGGATCGATTTTGTTTCCATGCGCGTGATTGTTCCTGACAAATGTCTGAAAACAGAGAGCTGTATATGGGAGCTAAAAAGAACCAAAAAAAAATCCATTCGCCCCTTTTTTGTTGGAACCCATTCTGTAGCAAACAAGAAAGAGTGAGTCAATTGAGATAGAGATACAAAGCAAAAGGTGAATGGAGGTCTACTTCCTGTTTTGGAAGTACCTTGCTTCTGGGGAAACAGGCCCCTGGATAGGCCCAATTTTTTTTTTCTTTTTTGGTCCCTTCCTGTTTTGCCGTCACCGTTCCCTTCCGTTCATCCACCTAAAGTGCTGTTCATTACCTTCCTTTTCTTCATTGAACTTACTCATTGTCTTCTTTCTCTTCCTTTTTCACACGTTCCTCATTCAAAAGGCCTCTTTTTCTTTTGATCATTATGAGAGAATACAAATTAGTCGTTCTCGGATCGGGAGGTGTCGGTAAATCAGCTTTGGTAAGTCTGAAGCGAAAACCAGAACAACAGCAGCAACAACAACAACCGGTTCTACGAAACATAGCAACTGATTTTTTTATCAAAATTTTGATACGATGCGAGAAAAGACTGTACAATTTGTTCAATCGATCTTTGTGGAGAAATATGATCCTACTATTGAAGATTCATATCGAAAACAAGTAGAAGTGGATGGTCAACAATGCATGCTCGAAATCCTCGATACAGCCGGCACCGAGCAATTCACTGCGATGCGTGATCTTTACATGAAAAACGGTCAAGGCTTTATTCTGGTGTACTCGATCACAAGTATGGTGACGCTGACAGATCTCCACGAACTTAGGGAGCAGATCTTACGAGTCAAGGATGCAGACAATGTAAGGGCAAACAAAGTTTTAAGGAGCCTTTTCTTTTCAAAAAGGTCTATTTTATGTGTTTTTCTTTTGGCTGATAAAACAAAAAACTTGTTTTCTTTTCTATTCGACAACAAAAACCATGGGGGACCTATAATTTTTTATTTTTATCTAGGTGCCAATGGTACTTGTGGGGAATAAATGCGATCTCAATGATGAACGCATGGTATCAAGAGAACAAGGCATGATGCTATCGCAACAATGGGGTGATAAACCATTCTATGAAACCTCTGCTAGGTACAAGATCAATGTGGATGAGGTGTTTTATGACGTGGTTCGACAAATCAACAAACAAGCGCCATCAAAAGATAAACACAAGAAGAAGTTCAAATGTCTTATTCTCTAATCCCTCTTTTGCCCCACACTATTTTCTCCTTTCTTCATCTTCTTTACTTAGTACTTATTACCCAACTTTATTTTTCTTATCTTCCTATATCTTTCGGGATCCCATTGACATGAGCCTGTCAAGTTTGTATCCCTTTCTGGGCTTGAAAAAGGAAAAGATTTAAAGAAACATTTCTATTTTCCCTCGTGGAAGCACCAGAAGAGGTTCGTTAAAATACGTTACTTTTTTTTACCCTTTCTTTTTCTTTTTACACATTTACAAACTCTCCCTTCCCTCCCTTTTTAGCTTTCTACCCGTTCTAAACTGAAAAAAATATTTATTTTCCAGCATAATTATCTTGTTACACACAATGCCTAATATATTGCGTTTTCTTTATTCGTTCAAAAACCTGTTGTTCATTGTCCGATCCATGTTGCCCATATACTTCTCAATTTTGATAGGACTAGATTGTTCGTGGCCGCCCGAGGATTCCATGTCGAAGAGGAGCAATGCTGTTTTTCAACCCAGCCATACCCTTCTATCTGCTTTATTCTTTTCCTGCTCATCTGACCTTGCTTCTGTGCGTCTTTCCCCTCTTATTGATTGTTTGCTACGTGGGAGAAGTCCAGTTATAGTATAAGACTAAGCATTGACCATACTATGAAATAAAAACGTGATATGGATAGTCGTACGAATCCTGCATGAAAACCATGCACACACATCGCTTCCTTTTTCTGCCTGTTGGGCATAAACCATGTAATACTGCTGCGACTTTATTGATTTTTTGCTATTCAAGATATCAGTTATTACCCTGCTTAATATTCTTCGGTGAAGGAGTAAAAAGGGTATATGCCAAGGTTAACTAGGAAACAGAAAAAGCAGCCAGTTTTCTACTATTACTGCGCTGTACATTACGTCTCTATCGATAGCCATGCACACATCCTACGGAACATTATCATCCTGCACTCTATATGTTTGTTTGGACAACTTGGTCATGACTTTGGGCGTTTCAAGCACTTCTGTTCATTGTGGGTAGCTTTCTTTTCTCGCTAGTTTAACAACTGTTGCAGAAAGTACAAATTTTGCCTAAACGGTGTAATGGTAATGGCGCTTAAACTGACTAGAACGACGATCAAAAAAAAATTTTTTTTTTCGATAAGAAAGGCTGCGTGATGATGCAGTGTCTTTTTAATTAACGTGCATAAATAGCGCCGGAAGAATGATTTTAGCGCGCATCCACTACCCCTGTCCTTGCTGTGAATACCCTATTCAGTATGGATGCGTCTCATTTTAATACAAAGTTAAACCATAGGAGGGGCTTGTGCTTACACGACCTGGGTTAGCGCAGACTTTCTTTTTCTTCAGGCACCTTCGTTCAAGAAAATAGGCCAGCCTATTTCAATGCCTATGTTAACCTAGAGTCACTTGAATGCATGCCTTGTATACCAAATCCATGCTTTTACCACTGTATATATTTTTCATAATGAGAGCGATATATTTTATGAATCTTTGCCAAACCGACTTTTCCACAATCTCTGCAGGACTTATCATCTTTTGTTTCTTTCAAGAATCTGAAGGCATTCAAGCATGTCGCATAATATGCGACATTTGATTACACGAACTATGCAAGTCTGCACGTCTTATATGTCATTTATATGATTTATGCGACCTATGAGACCTTTTTGTCCAACAGTGTCAATATTAATATTGACTCTGCTCGTTGCGATCTATTTAAAGAAAAATGCAAATAAAAAAATCCAGCTACGCGAAAAAACGGGTCAGTCAATCAATGAAAGTGTTGATAAAGGTGTACGTTGCAGACCTACGGCTAGAAAAGATAAAGTCTTGAGTGAGAATAATTAACGTTTCTTATCGATAAAAAGTGTTTAGTTCTTCATTCATAGAAGCCTTGAATGACATCTGCCTAAGAGAAAATCTCTATTTTTATGACTATATATTATATAGATAAGCTTACGGATAATTATAGACAGCAGAACAATGATAAAGCCTAAACAAAAAGAAAGAAACTCTAACACTACAAAGCTGTCACATTGCATGTGTCACAGTATTATATTTGATTTTCCTTTTAATCTAGCAATCTTTCCTCTACCACAGCACAGGTCATATTGCTACAATGCCCTAATATTGCCCGCAGTGCAGGAAACAAAGCGTTAGCTCGCATCACCAGGAACATGCATTTACTAAATACCTGTTATTCGGATTCGTTTCTAGCTAATCGATGATGCCGATGAGGGTGGTGATGTTCATCCTCATACGCAAGTTGAGAATATTTCTTATTTATCTGCAGTATCCTCTTTTTCTTTGTACATCAGATGTGCCTGGAAGAGCCCCTTCCTGCACTTTAATATACCTGAACAGGACACCAGTGGGGATAGATAGACACATCTTTCCCATTATGCGACGACGGGAAAGTTTTCTAGATCTAATTGCATTTTTTTGGTTTTTGGGCACGGAAATCTATATCATTAAGAGCTGAGTTCAGCAAAGGTGATATAAAAAGAGGATAACGGTAAAGTAAGCGAGATTCAGAAAAGGGTTGTGCTTTTGTTTCGAAAATGATTGCTCTCTTTAGATTGTGATACCCGGGAATTGATTTATGTAAAGCTCGCAAGAGGGATGCAAGTTCGGTGTGATTGTGATTCGGTTAATTGCTGAAAAAAAAAGAGTGGAAAACTAATAAA
This sequence comes from Apophysomyces variabilis, assembly GCA_002749535.1. Taxonomy (NCBI): domain Eukaryota; kingdom Fungi; phylum Mucoromycota; class Mucoromycetes; order Mucorales; family Mucoraceae; genus Apophysomyces; species Apophysomyces variabilis. The sequence continues at coordinate 78,713 of MZZL01000389.1, read as the reverse complement.
AAAAATACTCTAAACCACTTGATAGAAAATAAAAAGTAGAGAAGTGTCCCGGCATAACTGATTTGGTAAAGTAACATGGATAAACTTTTGCATAAAACACAGCATTGGTGACATAGCATGACCTTGGGTTACAAATTAATGGACGGTAGGCTATCGATTTCAAGCAATCCATCAGCCAAATCGTTAGATCAACACTTGTGCAGTTTGCGCCCGGACTCTGATAAGTTTCATTACGTCAAGGACGAACTGTGGGCAATAGAAGTCGTAGAAGAAAAGCTGAGAGGATCAAACGGGTATCGCAGCTATATAGGATACCTTGGTCAATTCGACCAAGTCATTCAAGACCAGTTGGAACAGATAGCTAGAGAAATAGGTTGGAAACAAAAATGTGATAATAAGCAAGTCCGTGGGGCTTTCTAAGTAATAGCCCTCCATTCAGAATACCCATCGATTACGTCTATATCATTAAATGATGAAGTTAATGTCCAATACTATGTATTGCTTGTCCCAATAGCGTTTCTTTTAACACTTCCCCAAGGTTTCTCTCCCTTCAAACGGGTATATTTGGTTTCTAAAAGTAATGTGGGCCCCGCACAACAAACTTGCTTCAAGGAACAATTGCATCTTGTAGCCATAAATGCTGATTTTGTGCCCTTTCTTCCTGATATCCTTCTCCTTGGCGACATTGGACAGACCTTGAAGTCAGTCAATCTGCTCTTGACAGAGAGGAGATTCATAGTACAGAATAGTCCTCAAGCGATTGAAAGTCACTTTTAAAAAAACCATGTACTGTACTTTGAGGGAACGTGCTCCTGTCATCGCTGCCACGTTGCTAACCGGATATAGTCAATGCCGTACCAAGTCGGCGGAGAATCTATTTCTTTTCTGCAACACGTTCCGACTATTTCGCTGGTTCCGAGATAGAGAAAGAAAGAGAGATAGATGGAAAGAGAGGAACCGAGTCTTATTGGTGTTATCAAGGAAAATAAGGTTTTCTTGTGTCTTAAGAAAAGAAGACGGTTCATTCTATATTCTATCAAGTAAACTGACGGTTGCTTGCACCCTTTCTTACTGGCTGTGTTTCTAAAGCTCGTTATTTTCAGTGTTTTTTTCAGGAACCCGCAAAATTGGGCTTTTTCGTGAAATAAATCAAACAATATAACTGCTTCTGTTTTACATCCCAACATTTCTCACTTTAAGTCCATTTCGTTGTTACATTACTACTACCATGTAAATAGAGCTTGGCATGCTTATCCCATAGTGTCGCTCCCTAATTAGGAAAAAATGAAGCCCTGTTGCTAGGTGCAACATTACGTTGTACTCACCGACACCGACATAGACAAGGGAAGATTCCATGAACAGGTGATAAAGGAAAAATGAGGACGGGTGTTCGTTTGTGGATCCCCGCGCGCACACGGTAAGACAAAGGGTTTTTACTCATCATATGATTGAATAGCGACAACGGAGGATAGCTTCCCTGTTTTTCATGCTAACCTTTTCCCGAATCTTCCAGTAGAACCGATGCTATTTCATATTTCGTCGTCAGTTTATGTGGTTCTTTGTGTAAGCTTGGCCTAATTGACATGTTGAAAAAGAAATGAGATATCAGTCAGCGCAGGCAACGTCTCTTGCCTGCCAAAACATCGCTGACGACAAGAAAAAAGGTGACTTATAGCGTTATATGTAGAAATACATAAAAAATGCACCATTTTCCAAGCAATAGTTTAATATCATCCATTAATGCTCTTTTACCCCTGGAAATAAAGTGTGCCCTGGAGTATAGAAAAACTCTTTTCCACGCGAAAAATTGGTCGTTTCACAGTTAATCGAAGCTTTCGAGTCCGCTGGTGACACAATGACGTGAGTGGTTTTGCATTTTTGTTTAAGTACAACGAAGCAAAAGATAATGGAATTAGTAGAAAGAAAGAAAGAGGAAAAAAAGGAAGGACTAGCGTTTTTTTCCCTTGTTTTTGCTTGTAAAGATAAAAAAAAGTGCGTATAAAGGAAGATAGTACAATATAGGGTTGGATTAATGAGAAAAACAGTTCAGAAAAAAGATAGAGACAGAGAGATAGAGTGAAAGACGGGCAACGTGGTAGTAAGATAAAAAAAGAGAAAGACAACAGTATTACATCAACACGCAACATTTGTCAGACGCAACATCTGGAGCATCCTGCATTCCAAAGTGATCTTGCCCGGTTCCTCCTCCGCGCGTTTCTTGTTCCTTATTGAATCGACGGATATCTCTGACGACTTCAAAAAACGCATTGTCGACGTTAACTCGTGCCTTGGCTGATGTCTCGATAAATTTACATCCAAACTGCTTGGCAAGATCAATTCCCTCCTGTGTTGCCACTTGTCGATCCGCCACCAGATCGCTCTTATTTGCTACCAATACCATAGGGAAATAGTCTCGGTCTTTGACTCGGCAAATTTGCTCATAAAAGGTGGTGATCTCCTCAAACGACATACGCGATGTTATCGAGTAAACCAACAAAAACCCTTCGCCATTACGCATGTACTGCTCGCGCATCGCACTAAAGTAAGAATAATACAGAGAGTCAGTAGGGAAGGGACTTGGATCAAACGGGATGATTATTTTTCCCAGTAGTTATTTTTCTCTTGCATCTTCTTTACGTACCTGTATTCCTCCTGTCCCGCAGTGTCAAGCACATCCAGCAATGCCGTCTCCGTGTCAATAACACATTGTTTGCGGTATGAATCTTTTTTTTATTCTTTCTTTTTAGTGGAGGTTACCATGCTATTTGATAATACCTTCAATGGTAGGATCGTATTCATCAACAAAATGCGACTGGATAAACTGAATCGTTAAGGCGGATTTACCCACACCTAGAGAAAGATATTTTCAGCAAAAAGTTGTGCTCTGTTTAAATTCCTTTGTTTTTTCTCTTCGGGAAGAAAGAAGGGTCCCTTACCACCGCCGCCGACCATGACGAGCTTATACTCGCGCACAAACGAGGATGCCTTTGACATTGAAAATGAACTGAACTTTTATGTAACGAGCGGTAAAGGCTGAGTAACTAGGAATACAGATGACGAACCCGAGATGATGCGAGATGAAGTCTCCCCGAGGAACCAAAAAAAACAGAAAGAAAAAAGGGCCGAAGTTTGCAGAGGAAGAAACAAAAAAATGGGAAACCAGCGTCCTCATTTTGTTAGTGAATGTGACGCTTCATTTTTAACCCCAAAAAGTCATCACCAGAACGGTGTGGATTTCGCCATCGTAGGGCAACAGCCACCGCTCCGCAAAAAAGCAAAAAAAAAAAAAATCGATCCGATGGATGATCACCGACAAGGTTTCTCTTTTCGTAGTATCACTCTTCAAGCATCTAGTCACAATAGGTACCAATAAGAAATGGAGTGGTTCTCTTTTGGCATCCATAGACGTTGATTTACAGTTACGGTTGGTGGTATCCTAGGTATCGCCATCCCTGGGTAAGTACGGGAAACCACCGTTTGCTATAGCAGCTTTCCACGTGGGAATCTGGGAAGTCAATGAAACAATTAAATACAAGTCACTTATTTGTCCCTTTCATTAAACAAGTGTGGTAAGTCTGCAGAGCACAAAAATACTTGGTTTTTTCTTTTTTGGCGAAGCATTTCTATCATATCAAGGATATCTGCAAAACCCTGAACTCGTTGATCGTTAGCACCTACTATAGACAGAAACAGAAACCCTGTTCTCAAATTGAGACGCGGTCCCTGTAGCTATTGCTCGATGAGAAGAGCTTACACTTTTTTTTGGTGTCCGGTTAGGTTCCCCTTTGTCTCTATCCGGATGACCAGCTGCGGTTGAATGGAACAACGCGGAACGAAATAGCTTGACTGGATCCCGCTTATTGTGGAGCTCCCACGTGGGAATATGAGCTGAACAAAGCGCCACTGCATAGATCACCACCTAAAATGACGACATTGCATATCATGATCTTATGTTTGGTTCATTAAGTGTATAGCGTTGTTGTCAACGTGAATTCATTGCAAGAGGGGGTATTCGGTGTGTTTTTTTCTCTTTGGTCCAAAAAAAGTTCTCGCGCAGCTACCTAAGCAAAGGCGGTCAGTATCTGAACAGCTTATTATTGTTCGTTCATCGCTTGCGCCTTTTGCTCGTATGATCCGTTGCAACTGATATTACTGTTTTCCTGGGCAAGCTGATATCTCGATTCCAAACAGCAACCGCGATATGTCTCATAGTAAGCGCTGTTGTTTGTCAATCTGTGTCCCTCTGACGAGGACCGACGTCGCTCAACGTTAGTGACCACTATTTCGGGGTGCCTACTGTTGAACTAGGCTCAGATTTGTATCTTTTTGCATCTCAGAAAACCATGAAACATCTATATGCGGAGCGTTGATTGCAGAGGTATCGTTTTGAATCTGTTGCATCACTTGCATCCTACTATAGCGTTGTCGACGGAAAAAAAAAACAGAAGATAGTTATCTTTTTACGACGATGATGCTAAGCCATTTGTAATTCTCTGGTAGTTTCATGGGATCGCTGCCATGGCAACCTGTGCATCGGGTGACGGTTTGGTACAGTACGGAGAATACAACTGTTTAATGCAACTTGGCATGCGGAAATTTACAGCTCCGGTCAAATCCGGTAGATTTCTTCAACGTGCGAATTATCCCAATCTACGCGATGGATTTGACCGAAACTTGTGCAGGCTTTTCACCAGTGTTCTACAAATTTATTAATTTTGACTTGCAGAGCTCCCAAAGTTTTATCATGCTTGGTAAAGGACAATGCATGCAATAAGCTTGCACGCTTCTTGCGTTTTAGATGGCCCATTGTGCTCTTTCATGCTCCACCCTCTGCACGTTGTTTGTGTCAACCTGCATGCCGTTGTTGACGCGACAAATATGCACCTCATACCTCATCTTGAATCTAAGAGAGTTTCCTGTCTTACATCGGCGAACTCTGCACTATGTAGTGCGCTTAAACGGTGATAGTCAATGTGGTGCGAAATGGTAGCATAGGGATGTTTCTTTTTGGTGTCTTACGACAAATATAGCATGAAATAAAAAGATCCAAACTTCTTCCGGTTAGCAATTCAAGGTTTTGAATTAATTCATTAATATTACTGCATCTTTGAACAACTTGGATAGCTTGCGTTTGCTTCTGTTTATTGCGATATCGATTTTCTTTTTTTACGTATCGTATACCTATCCTCGCGGCAGGATGGCATACCGTTTCTCTGCTAGATAGTGACCCTTTAAGCGGTACAAGCTGTGAAGCGCTCCAGCAAGGCATGCTTTACGCTTTTCTTTTTTCGGGGACGTAAAGTTATCGCCATTGAATTGAACGCTCATTCGCCCGGGCACCTAGGGCTGGCTACGGACTAAGCCACGCCCACACGCGTTATTTTTTTCTGCGCCGCCCGCTCGAAGCCTGCTATCGCAGAGAACAACCCTTACCCAGTTATGGCAGGCACTTTAAGGATTCCCGAGAAATCCCACAAGGATATTCTTCTAGTCTACAAGTACACAAAAGCAGAGTCTCTTGCCAAACTTGAAACTTCCGATGACTTGAGCTTGGAGGTAGAGAAACGCTTAACTGTTGCACACCGTTCTAGTCCCCATTCAAACACACTCTTTCTTTTCGCTCATGTGTAGGTTGACGGTGCAAAGATTGACACCCCCACAGCTATTGCCAAATATTTTGTTTCAAAGACTCTTCCTGAGCTGCTGGGTAGTAATGGCGCGGAGCAAGCTGAAGTAAGTGATTATGCATAAAAAGAGGTAGGGCGTCAGTGAGGTCTGAGCTGTTTTTTCTTTGTTCTTTTCGTTTCTTAGGTTGAGGAATGGCTTTCGTGGGTAAACACCTCACTTCGCACAGTTTCCAAGAAGGAGGTTTTGATTACCATGGAAGTATGTGTCATGCGTTGTATAAAAAGGAAAAGAGAAGAGAAGCGTTGTTAACGTTTGACAGAAAAAACTTGATGTGCACTTGGCATCCAACACCTTTTTCGTTGGCAACCGCCTAACACTCGTCGATCTGATTATTTTCGGCAATCTTCACGCTTACACGGTAATACTATACGATATTTATATTTCATTATTTCATTTTATCCCAATTGAAAGCTTAATGATGGCAAATAGAAAAACATTCGCGTGGAAAAGACACCCAATTTATTGAGATGGTTTGATCTTATTCAGCACATGGCCGTGAAGAAGAACGATTTGGCAAATGACTTTGCCGTCCTTGAGATCAACCTGAATGATGTGCCTGAACCCGCGGTTGCTGCACCTTCTGGCGTAAGTACAAAGAGAAAAGAAAAGAATACGAACAGTAATCTCTTTCTATTTTTTTTCTACAATAGAAGGAAGATAAGAAGAAGGCTGGCAAGGGTGATAAGGCAGAAAAGGCTGAAAAGGTCGAAACAGCTGACAAGACTGAGAAACCCAAGGAGAAGAAGGAGGAGGGCAAGCAAAAGGGCGAGAAGAAGGCAAAGAAGGAGAAAAAGCCTGCTGCTGCTGCTGCCCCTGTGGAGACTGACCAGCCCACCGTCTCGCGTCTTGACATCCGCGTTGGATACATTCGTTCCTGCAAGAAGCATGAAGGCGCTGATTCTCTTTATGTTGAAGAAATTGACCTTGGCGATGGTGAAGGTGAATACCGTACCATCGTTTCTGGTCTTGTCAAGTGGTATCCTCTTGAGGAAATGCAGGTATATATATTTATAATGCTAGGATAGAAGAGCACACTGTGAAAGTATGAGAAGTCAAAAAGCTAATCACTCTTCTTCGTCGTTAGAACCGTTGGGTTATCTGTTTGTGCAATTTGAAACCCGCAAGCATGCGTGGTATCAAATCCCATGGTATGGTTCTCTGTGCTACTGCACCAGATGGTAGCAAGGTCGAATTACTTGCGCCCGTTGACACCAGCAAGGTGAAACCTGGTGACCGTGTGTACTTTGAGGGCTTGGAAGGTAGGGCAATAGAATGGAGCTTAATTGATCTTTTTTTTTCTTTTGCTCGTTAAGATGAAATGCTAAAGTTAAGGTTATGTGCTTTTAGGTGAGCCTGAGAAGGTGTTGAACCCTAAGAAAAAGTACTGGGAAACTGTGCAGCCTGATTTCAAGACGAAGGAGGATCAATTGGCTTATTTCCAAGACAAGCCGTTCTTGATTAAGACTTCCTCCGGTGAACCTGTCAAGTGTAAGGTTGCTACCGTGCAGGGTGGCGGTATTAAATAATCGTTGTTTTCTAAATAAAAAATGTGGGCGTGGATTGGACAAAGTATAAATTCTGGGACATGACAGAAGGGTTAGGATAACACAAACAAAGGAGGTGGATCTAGAGGGCAATAATAGGGAACAGACGAAGGGTGAAAAAAAAAAGGTTTGTTGTTGCCCATAGGTTTAGTTAGATAAGGAGTTCAATTATTTACGAAATGCACTTTTTGACCACGGGAACATGGCGGACAGATAGATAGGTAGATGTATGGATGCAGAGAAAGACAGAAAGAAAGAGAGAAAGAGAGAGAGAAAGATTCCAGATCAATAGGATTCAGGGCGGAGAGGATGGCAACAAGGTTTCCCGGTCGGAGTGATATTGACTGAACGTGTATGGTGTCCAAAAGGAGTACTCTAGATATACCGTCTGTAACAAAAGCGTGTCTGTGGAGGAGCACAGACACGAGCTGGTGGCAATAAAAAAAAGTATGTCCACCGAATGCCATCGTGGGCGCCCGTCCTTCTCTTCCTTTTTTCTATAGTTAGGATTGATTTCAAGGCCAACCTTATTTCATTTCTTTTTACTGTTTTTGAGACTATGCTGTTGCTTGCTTTCTCTCTCTAAATATTCTTGCTTTGCTTTTCAGTCTTTTCTTTTCTGTTTTCTTTTTTTTTTTCGCTCTCATTTTCATTACTGTCATTGCGACCTGTATTCCCTTTTGTTCATTCGTTACTATTTCCTAATCTTACATTGGTTGTCATTGCTTAGCGACAACTCTTTTCTGTCATTCATCTTAGACAACCCTTTTGTTTCCAAAGGTTACCAAATTTTTTTTTACTTGCCCAAAAAAAAAGCTTACCCTAAACGACGGTCTTCCAAATTTATTTTGACATGATGCATCGAAGTGCGCTCATGACGGAATATACTTCAAGGCAGCCGCAGCAAGGACCGGATATCCAACAACCCAAAGCTAGAAATCAGCCACAGGGTCAGGTAAGAAAGGGAATGCGGCATGTTACCCTAAAAAGTAAGGCAGAAAGAGCTGACAACCGATTTGTCCCAAACCGAATCTTCTTTTTTAGTTGGCTGCGCTCATGAGAGGTAGAGGGGATGGTGACACCGATTTGTACCTAGGTTCACTAGAAGAACATGAAAGGTCGAGCAGCGCGCCCCCCGAACAACACCTTGTCTATCCTTCCTGGAAAAGCACACAGCCAGTAGCATCACCACTCTACGACCCATCACGCCAATTGTGGGGCCAATTGTCCTCGGTCTCAGAAGCAAAAGAACATGCATTTATGGATAATGCTAAGCATCGTGGTAACACATGGCGAAATATTTTGTATTGAACGAACGGGAACTCATCCGCCGTTACTTTCTAGGGGATTATTTTGATGATCCTGGTCGAGGACGGGATGATCGGCGCATTGAAGTAGATACATCACAACACCGTGTCTGGAACTCGGCAGGATTGATGTCGCCCTCTTCCTTAGCTTCCGATACCATACATAATGTATGTATATCTTTTCATCTTCCCATTAAGTACTTACGAGCTACTTTGTTTTGTTTTCTTTCTCAGCAGGGATTGGGTCGCTCCGCCGCCGGCTCAACTCATTTTAACCAACAACATTCGAAGCAAAGACAACAAGATCAAGCTGGAATGATGCGGATGAATGAATATGATCAAACTCGAATGCCGTTACGATCGCAAAACGACTTCAATGACAACGCTTACAGGAATTACGTGAGCACTATGACTGATCCGCTCGGAGATGATCGGGATGCAGCTCTTTGCTCACCTTTCGCAGAATTGCCAGGCAACGAACACTTTTCACGATATCAGAGCACACGACCTTTGTCACCACCAGCTCGTAGCAAGTTTGCCATGTCACCGCCTCCACGAGCTAATTCAACACCACCTACGAATCACATGAACAGTGCTCAGCGTGATCGCCATTTTGAAGAAAATCTGATGTTTGGAATGAACAATCTGCAACTGGGCAACAAAGTGGGTTCCTGAAGAAAGATAGCATTGTAATCTTTTTGTTTTTTTTTACTTACCTTTGTTTTGATGATTGTCTAGTCGGACGACGTTTCACCTGTCAAGATGAATAGAATGATGCAACAGCAACGTTATCAGCAATGGATGGGACATAGCCAACATCCACCTCAGAGTTTAGACGCTGTTCTGAATGATAACGCAATGCCATGGAGTAATGCAACCTCACCGACGGGCATGTTCTCTGGTAAGTAAGAGAAAAACCCTAGTTGATTTGTTTCGTTGTTGCTCAATTGCCTTGTTTAGGGTCTAATCCCTTTGAATCAGGTTCAAGAAGCGGGGTCAGTTCACCCCAAGGAAGCGTACCGTTTGGTTGGGACGACCAGGATGAAATGTATTATGAAAACCAGATGCACCGAAGACAATTAGATAGACATCATCAACAACAGTCCCTTGGAAAATATCCGTCTACACCATCCTTAAATACGTTAGCTAATACGATGCCCATGAGCTCGGACATGATGGATCCCGAGATGAGGAACCATTGGAACGCATTAGCAATGAATGAATTAAGTGGCAATGGCAGCCCAATGATGGGTCGCGGCAGTCCCATGTCCATGTCGAATTTTGACTATCCTGTCCCAGATAATACTTACGTTAACAACGTCAATGATCGTCTCCTGCGGCAATTGCAATCACGACAACGACAGATATTATTACAGCAAGAACAAATTCTCTTACTTCGTGACCAAATGATGAGGCAACAACAATCACAGGAAGCTTTGCGAGGGATGAGCCCATACAATATGTACGGTGCGAATATGTCTATGAATCGCGCACGAATGCCTCTTCACGAGCAAATTCATACACCCTGTCCTGATGTGGTTCATATTATTCGCAGCCCTCTACTGGAGGAATTTAGGAGCAACAAGAGCAAAAAATATGAGCTCAAAGTAAGATATGAAGAAGATCATTCATGCGTTATTGACGTCATATGTCATTAGGATATTGTCGATCATGTCGTTGAATTCAGTGGTGATCAGCATGGCTCGCGCTTTATCCAGCAGAAACTCGAAACTGCAAACAGTGAAGACAAACAGATTGTCTTTGATGAAATTCTCCCTAATTGTTTGCAATTGATGACGGATGTATTTGGAAATTACGTTATCCAAAAACTGTTTGAGCATGGCAATCAAGCACAAAAAACGGTGCTTGCGAAACAGATGGAAGGACATATCCTTTCTTTGTCACTACAAATGTATGGTTGTCGCGTGGTTCAGAAGGTAAAGCATTGTGAAAATGCTGAAACGGGTGGAAACGAACATAAGCTGACCTCCTGTCAAAATACTAGGCACTGGAACACGTACTGACGGCGCAACAGGCTACGCTTATTCGCGAGTTAGATGGCAGTGTGTTGAAATGCGTGAAAGACCAGAACGGCAATCATGTCGTACAAAAAGCAATTGAGCGTGTGCCTTCTCAGCATATCCAATTCATTATTGATACTTTCCACGGTCAGGTGTATCATTTAGCAACCCATCCTTATGGTTGTAGAGTCATCCAACGAATGTTCGAACATTGTCCTGAAGAGCAAACTGTGCGTATAGAAAACTTTTTATCCTCTGCTACTTGGTCGATATATTAACGTATTGTTATTGGATTCAGAGTCGACTTTTGGAGGAACTTCATCGCAGCACAAGCCAGTTGGTGCAGGATCAGTATGGCAACTACGTGATCCAACATATATTGGAACATGGCAAGCCGGAAGATAAAGCTCAGATTATCAGCAAGATTCGCGGCCATGTTTTGCAACTGAGCAAGCATAAATTTGCCAGCAATGTTGTAGAGAAATGTGTTGCTTACGGTTGCAAGGAAGATCGTCAGGCTTTGATTGAAGAAGTGCTATTGACTAGAGCAGATGGGTAAGTCACATACGATCTATTGCCCATTGCTTTCATTATTCATTTTGCTATTGTGAACAGATCGTATCCGTTGATGTCTATGATGAAAGATCAGGTAATGCAGATGGAATAGAGAAATTGGATGGTTTCTGATATGCTTTCTGCTTATAGTATGCCAATTACGTGGTTCAGAAGATGTTGGATGTTGTTGATGGAGATCAGCGTGAATTACTAGTGGCGAAGATCAAACCTCATCTTCCTGGCCTAAAGAAATATACTTATGGAAAACACCTTATCAGCAGTAAGTGTTAATAGTCATTGGACAAGATCAGGTATAATTCAACGATGCATTTCCGTTCAGCTTGTTTGGACGTCGAGAAGCAGATGTTCCTGGAAAATGAAGGCAAAGAACCTCCAGCTATGGAAACGTTGGATGTTGTTGAGCAGCCTTCTATTCAGGAGACATCATTGACTTCTGATGACTAGTATGCGATGAAAAGAACGAAAACAAAACGAAATCTACAACCGAAACGAAGAAGTAACGTAACCACAACTGACAAAAAGTCGTATTATACCTTTAGACAAAGCCAACGAGGAAAAGGGAAACCTGAAAACCGAAAGATAATCCACCCTTCCGTCTTTTTCTTTTTCTTCTTTTCTTCTGTATCATCCTGTATACTTGCATGGAACATTTTCTTTCTCTTTCTTTCCTTATTTCTTTTCTATTTACGCAGTGGATTTATATACGAGAGAATGCCCCTTTTCTTTTTTTTTCTTACTTTTGTTTTTGTTACATTCTCTCGACTATTTTCTGTCTATGATTCAAATTCGATACTTGTACATTTTCATGTGTGGCAAGCAATGGAGTTTCATGCGATATCCATTATTGTAACGTATCAAATACCTATTTATATATATAAAGATCTCATATTTACACGGCAAAGCCTTTTCGTTTTGCAAATTATTGAGAATTAGACGTTTGATATTGAAACGTCAATTGGAGTCATGGAAGGAGGATCCCGTTTTCAGTAGGATAACGGAAAACAAAATGTAGCGGAAACGGGTTTGATTTTTATTTGTTTCGATGATCGGGAATTCATCACGCCTTTTTTCCCTTTTCTAGTTTTTGAACATGTCCGAAGGGTATACAGATCTTCTTTAATGCAGCCATGTTTACAACGGTTCCTATAGATTAAGTCAAGACGACTTTCGAAAGTTGTTACAAACACCCCGTGCGACGCCTGCAAACGAGGAAGCACCCACGCCACGATTCAAAGCACCACCACCAAAGACACCGCAAGTACCATGGCTTTAGCTTCTATCCTTATTATACTGACATATTTGGATCTAGACGTAATACAGGTGCTTTCTTTGCAAAGCCGCAAGCCGTAAGAAAGAAAAAGTAAATAACGCTCGACCATTCGATTGATCGATCTGTTGCGATTAACGTTTTCATCGGCCTGTAGATTACCAAAACCAGATGACAATTACCGCGATCGTGCAGCTGAACGACGTAGTGGACAGACATCCGATGTATCTGCTGAACAACTGTTGAGGGGAAGCGAAGCCGACGAAACCTTGGATGCAAAACAAGTATACGATCAGTCCAAGTATCTAGGTGGTGATGTCAGTCATACTCATCTCGTCAAAGGATTGGATTTTTCTTTATTGCATAAAGTGCGAGAAGACCTAGAGAAAAAGAAAGAAAAGCTTCAAGAAGCGAAAATGGATGCTGATGCGGAAGAAGAATTGGATGATGCGTTAGAACGTATTCAGCGAGGAGAAAGTCTTGCCGATGATGAAACAATGACAGAACAACCAGAAGCGGAAGAAGCAATCCAGTTTGACTCCATTATGGCAAAGAACATCTATGACATTATTACGAAACCGAAAGTGCAAAGTGAACGCAATGAATTCTTTGTACCAGGAAGGATGGCGTTTGTGTTCGAATTGGCAGATGAGGTGGGCCATTATAATGATGCATTTGCCATCCCTACGACGATTATACGAAGTAAAGCAGATGTGGTCAGCCGAAGGCGGACCATGGGATGGTCGGATGATATGGAAGCAGAATCTCGGCTTGTGTTGGACAAAGTCTCTCAAGTGATGTCAAGCATACGAAGTGGTGAGAGACATCAAAATGGGCCATCGGCTCCTGTCAAGGCTGTGGAAAAACCAAAGCCGGAACCAAAACCAGAGCCCATCGTGACCTTTGATGGAGATATTTTTGAAGGCGTCGGACGGGATTATGAATTGGATGAAGAAGCTGTGGAGAGATCACAACAAGAGAAAGTCAAGGGCAGTTATTTCACCGGCTTATACGGCGTATCTGAGGAAAAGGACGAAGATGTACAAATGACGGATACGAATACGGAAGTTTCTGCTCTTTTGTCGCAGGCGACAGAAAGAAGGAAAGAATCAGTTAAACGGAGGCGACAAGAGGAAGAGCCCGAAGATGTGGATGCGCGCGACATTGATATGTTCGGTCTTAGCACCTCTGTTTTGCCAACTTCCTTTGAAGAACGCAAACGCATGTTTGTTGAGGATGAGGAGATGGACGAGGATGGCACCGGACCTACTTCGTTGGTAGATCAAGGGAGCCATCGAAATAAGAAGGCACAGCTTACCCGATGGGACTTTGACGACGAGGAGGAGTGGCAGAAATACAAGGATAGTGTGGAAATTCATCCAAAGAGTGCCTTCCAGTTTGGGGTCAAGCTTGGTGACGGCCGTAAACGGAACCGAGAACAACGCAAAGGCATGAGTGACAAGCAGAAACTCAATAGAGAATATCAGCAAGTGAAGAATCTAATGGAAAAGAAATACGGAAAACAAGTGTAGCAGTAATAAAACGCTATTTAGATACCAAAAAAAAATTTTTGTTCCAAAAGGAATGGTTGTCCTATTACACTGATTTACACAGCAAATAACGTAAATTATAAGGACGGAAACACATTTTACACTAGTTGCAAACATAAAATGGAGAGGATTAAAACAATTGTTAGGTGATGAAAAGTTTTTAAACGAATGCAATCTACAGTATGTGTTTTGGATATTCATAAGGATGTTACTACTTTGATTCTTTTTATGTCTATGCAACAACAGTCTCTTCTACATTTTCCTTCAGCTTTTTACTTGTATGTTCAACTTCCCCAGTAGCTTCCCGTTTTTGCGCCGCTGTACTTTCTGTGTTGCTTTTTTCCTCTTTTTGCTGTTTCTTTTTCGATTTGCCGTGATCAGGAGGTAACTCAGGTCGCACATAAGGCTATCAAGTGCTCTGTATGAGTATTGTCTGTCCTTTCTTTACAGAGAGAGAAAACCTACCTGACACCTCCAATGAGCGTATTTGCGGATACCAGCCTCATCTGGCTCTCCGTTAAATTCTTCCTCGCCAATTTCCGCTTCATCTTTCATAAGTCTATCCTTCAATTCCATTGTGATCTCCCACATCTCTTCAAACGTTGAGGACCTGCCCAGACGATTGCGTAGATCAATATGATGAGGTAAACTTGGTCGGAAGATCTTAAACAAATGTGCTTTGATCGTTCCCGGTCGTGTAGGACAAATATCTCGACAAATCTCCATGTATTCCTGTGCCATCTCCCAGGTATAATGTGGAACGTCACGTTTCGAAAAGATTGCAGGATTATAAAGAGAACCTTCTGCGCTCATGACACCATCTGCACCAGTATGATCAATACAGCGCTGAATATCTTCGTAATACAAAATGTTGCCATTAGCCACCACAGGGATCTTGACAGCTTCTTTCACGGCTTTGATCTTATCCCAATCGGCAAGACCAGTTGCCTGGCCCTTTTGCTCACGAAGACGACCATGTACAGTGAGCATCTGCGCGCCAGCCGCTTCGATCATTTTGGCATATTCAACCGTTTTTTCGATGGTAGGGAAAACGCGGATCTTTACGGTGACAGGAATTGCCAATTCGCGATGAAGAGTGGAAACCATGCTCTTAATTGTGTCCCACTCGTCTTGAAGGAAGGAGCCATAGTGTCCTCGCTTTGCAATGCCCTAATCGTTCTTGATGTATTAGCGTTTGTTATATAAAACCTAATGAACCAGAAATTTTACCTGTGGGCAGCCAAGATTGAGATCAACAGCGTCACAGTCATTTTCGACGAGTTTGGCTGCTCGTAGAAGGTATTCGGGATCATTGGCACAAAACTTCACAGTAAAGGAATGGTTAAACAGGGCACTGTTTCACTGATTAAGGAAGCTTTACCTGGACAATGAGGGGTCTATCTTCTTTGTCTGTAGTCCATTGGTCCATGCGATATTTTTCTCCATGCATAGGGTCCGAGAACAGTTTGGCATGGTACATAGGAGTGAAGCAAAGTTGAGCACCATGGCGTCTGCTAAGGATGCGCCAAGCTTGTTCTGACTGATCCACCATCGGTGCGACTATGAATCGTGGATTGCCTAGGACTTTCTCATAGAACTCATAGCCTGCCAGTTTCTGAGGTGGTTGGATCGGTGTCATGGAGGTCAGCGCAAGAATTGATCTTCGCAGATGCAAAGGGGAAAGGAACATTTTTTTTTCGGGCTTTCCTTTGGACCGATAAGAAGCAGTCCTCAAAACCAACCAAATTCATCCTTGCTATGCCACATATGAAACTCAACTAAACTTGCCCACAATAAGATCGATTCGGCTGTCCTCCTCTCAGCAGAGAATAGCATTGCACCGGGAGAAGACCGTAACTTTCTTTTACTCTATGCCAATTGTGCAACTGTAGATCAGTTTATGGAACCATAACCTAAGAACATCACAATGCATAAATAGGCATAATAACATCTGAAATAAAAATGATATGACATAGATCAAAAGGATATTTCCTCGTTCATAGCACAACATTTTGCTTTTCTGCTAAAGATGAATTATACTTAGAAAATCGCTTGACAGCCTGTAGCGTTTATTCGTTGGCGCCTAGCAACCATTTTTCAAATTCCGCTCGGCAGAACTCAGCTGTTGGAAAAAGAAAAAAGGTCGATTGACAACCACGGCCTATTCTCGGCAAATTTTCGCAAAGGCAATGGAAGAAACGGCGATTGCGACCTCACAGGAAACGATCGAGCAAATAGACGTTCCTGCAGAGCGCGTAGAAGATGAACGAGTGGAAACAGCGGTAGAAAGCGAGGAAAACGCGGCTGCTCAAGCTACGTTGGACGCACTCGATGAGCTACCTGACATTATGGATCAGGCAAATCATTTGGAATTAGATCGTTTTGCCAACTTACATGCATCTTAATATAGCTGAAAGAGGACAATACGCAATACGATCTACATGTACGACTTATTACATTATTACAACAAGCGGATCTGCCGGAACAGCTGGAGATAGCGCGTGAACAAATGCATGAAGTCTATCCATTACCCGAGAGTACGATAAAACAAAACGAATGAGTTTTAGCTGAACTGATCGTTAGATATGTGGATCGCTTGGATCAATGATGCTTTGAAAGAAGCAGATACCAAAGAAGGCGAGCAAAAACTACGACTACTTTATGACAAGGCGGACAGCGATTATCTATGTAACGAAGAAAAAAATTTCAATTGCATAGCGTCCGATTTGCCTTGTTCTGACAGCTTGTCTTCTCTTTAGCTGTTAACATTTGGAAATCCTATACTGACTTCATATTAAAAAAATTTCACGCTCAATTCGGGGATGACGAGGAAGGAATGAAAGACGAAACCGAGTCGGAATCTTTGGTCGAAAGCACTCGAGAGGATTTGCTAAAAGCTGTACGAGCGACAGCTTACCATATTGCAGAGGTATTTATTTAGAAGCATGGGATAAAGCTTAAATGAACGTTTAATATCCCATAGAGCCATAAAATATGGAACGCATATATTGGTTTTGAGAACGAGGTTTTGGAGGTAATTGGGGCATCGCAAATGTAGCAAATGTATGGCTTACCGGTGTTATTTCCTTTCCCCCCTTTCCAAAAGCGCTTTAAAAAGTAAGCAGTCGATGAATAAGATGTACAATTTACGGATATTCCGATCTTTAGTCCAGAACAACTGGCACGTGTCAAACGATGTTATCTTGATCGTTTGGCTCATCTGCATCTTAGTAAGTCCTCGCTGAGAATTAGCTAAACGTGAATAATTGACTAAATGATCATCAGCTTGCGAAGATACTTTCAGTGGCTATTCTCAGTTTATCAGCAAGTGGGATAACAGCAATTATGAGACAAACATGGTGGAGTCGAACAAAATTTATGCCGAAACAAAGGTTGCAGTGGATGAAAGAGACTTATATGAACAGAAACTGGCAAGTGCTACACAAAACACTGATATCTATTGCTATCCATCTCTAATAATTTCTTACACATTTCCGTTTTCAAACTTCAATAGAAAGAATCGGGTTATTCGCTTGAAGTCTTTTACGAATATATCGAATACGAGAAAATGGCGAGCAAGAAGTCAAGTTTGAATAACGTCCGCAACCTTTACGAAAGAGCTATCTTACTTTACTGCACCGATGTGAGTCTGTGGGATGACTATATCTTGTTCTTGGTAAGTGATATAAGGTGCTTATCCACTCAAGTTATGCTTTCTAATGTATATTTTGTTTCTAGCTTGAATGCGCTCGTATTCCTGCTTTCCTTGAATCGATCACGCTGCGAGCTGTACGCAATTGCCCCTGGTCTGGTGTACTTTGGGCACATCTCGCTAGAAGACTGGTCCGTGAGAGCATGCGCCATTATGTCATGGTTGGTTAACCAGTCTAGATATAGGAATCGGGACAAAGAGACAGAGAACAAATACTTGGTAAGAATATACTCGATGCATTTCCTTCATTAACATTGCTACAGACATTTTTGATCGCGCTCTTTCGAACAAAACCCTGCTGTCTAGTCTAGAAGATCTGGTGACAGTTTTGACGGCAAAATGTGATTTTGAGCGAAGGCGTATAGATTGGGAGGAACGTGAGTAGAGAACGCAGCGAGAGTGATACAACAATCAAATGACACCTTCTATCTGTAGCCGACGAAAGCGATGTCATGGACCTTCGTGTTGCATTCGAAGAAGCTATGGTTTACATATCAGAAGGTATAACAGGAGATAATATCTGGTCGTTATAACGTTGCGTGTTATGGCAGCTTTTCCGGAAACCGGTGATCCTTTCTACAGAATTGAAAAATACTATGCATTCATCGAAGAAAGTATAAACCCAGTAAAAGTGCATCTCATTCTAAACTGATCTGTCACAGGGCAAAAAATTAAATAACGAAGAAAAAGCGAGGGAGCTGTGGGAAGGAATCGTCAAAAATCATGGTCAGGATGCAGAAGCATGGCTGCAGTATATTGATTTTGAGCGGTAAGCATGTTAGTATGTGATAATGCTGTACGAGGTTGACCAACTTTCACAGATATCTCGGTAACACCCATCGCTGTGTTTCGCTGTTCAAACGTGCATTACCTAAAAAGCTTGATTATCCTGAGAGATTTATGAATGCATGGATCACAATGGAACATGAGATCGGCTCCATAGAATCTACTGAGGAAGCCTTTATACGTGTAGCTAAAAAGACTAAATCGTTAATGAGACAGTGGCAGGTAAATATCTTACGTGCAATGAGTAACTAGCTTAAAAGTTCTACACTTCTTTTGATTCTAGGTCGATGCGATGGACCAGGAATTGACTAATGAACAAAAGCGTAACAAAGAGATACAGCAAAAGGTTTCTGACATACCCTCCTCTGATACTTCCCTTCCATAGCTGACGAACTCTCTGTAGGTGAAGAAAGCTGCTCATAGAAAAAATCAGAGGCTAGCAAAGAAGGAGCGACTATCTGAGGAAGTTTCCAAACCGCAGAAGCGCAAAGTCTCAGAAGATCAGTTGGAAGAAACGTTCAAAAAGCCTAGATTACAAGAGGAGAAAAAAGACACCGATAACCAAGGCTTCCGCGTTCCCGCTCCGAAGAAACCAGCTGGGCCAGTTAATCGCAAACGTAGCACACGGCTGGCGATTCCTAAGTTACAAAAGAAACCCGCTGAAACTGATAGCAGCAGTGGTGGAGCAACAGACCAGACACCAGCAAGCAATGAACCTAAGAGTAATGAGGATTTCCGAGCAATGCTTTTAGGTAGAAAATAGATGCTGTCCTCTTGCTTGAGCAAGATCAAACTAAAGAGATATCCCGATCCTTTCCCAATAAAATATGCAAGCCACTGCCAGAACAGAAAACTTGTCTTTAAGCATACCTTTACAGATCGTAGAAAAGAACCTACTGCGTTGCTTGGACAAAATCAGGACAATTAACCCTAAGGTCCTGGGCACACTGTCTTATTTCGCGCATTGAAAGAAAGCGTATCAATGAAATCGTTAATAAGGAAAATCAATTCAGACCGCACACAACCCCTGCATTGTCTTTGATAGCTATAATTGGCTGTTATTGTATGACATGAACTACATCATGATTAACCGAGGGAGAGAAAGAAGGTTCATATAATCCAAACAAAAGCAAGCCCTTCTAAACATAGCTCCACTTGAGCAGCAGAGAATATTGCTATGGTGTGCTATGAATGAATTGTGCGTTATACTGTTATCCATATTGCTATGGAAATGGACAAGGAAGCTGTCTATATGAATACTTAATTAACAATCTTACCTTTGAGAAGGACAAAATGGGCATCATAGACACAGTAGCTATTCTGCTTTCCTTGTTTTATTTATCTCCAGATCGGAGCGAACAAGATCTTCCGCGTGCGCGACCTGGTAACTGATTTAGCTCGAATTAATATTCGTTACCGAAAGACGCCGCGTGTGGTCCTTTTTTATGCTTTGCTTTCCAGTACAAAAGCCTCCTTCGGTGTCTCGGACAAAGATGCTCTTTTCTTTTCCCTCAGTAATCTAGGAAGACAGATCTCTAGTTTAGCATGAAACGAAAAAAAAAAATTACTTCAGCAGAGGCGCGCAAAAAAGGCACGTCATGCACGCAGCATGGGTGGTTAATACCAATAGAAAGCCAAAAGGCAAACAAACAAAAAGAAACATATATAGCAATCTTTGACGCAATACATTACGTTGCTGCAACTTTTTCTATATGCATATGATCACATTATTGGGAGTGAATTACATTTAGATAAAGACTATGGTTGCATTTTTTCTCGGATGCATCGGAGGAACCCCTTGAAAAAGTGAGAGAAAGAAAAAGAAGTTGACTCCTGATATTAGATCTAGAGTCAAAGAAAAAAAAATCTATTAGCGTAAAAGAAAGACTTTGTGCAATAACAAAAGAAACGCAAAAGCATTCATGTATGGTTAACGATTTAATTTTGACGCTCCTTTAAACGGATTGATCTTGTTCGATGTGATTTAGCTTCAACTATTCCCTTTTGTTCCTACCTGTCAAAGATTGTGATGGTTCAATAGCTAAATTAGCTATATTTATCAAAACAAACTACTCACCACAAACACTTCCCCAGAATAGCAGTGTTTGTTCTTGGTAGGAAACGTTCCTGATGTATTTGTTTGTTGGATAAGACGAACAAATGGAAAGGTGGGATCGACCTTTTTTTTTCTCTGTTTCCGTAGAAAGTAGGTCATTCAACGCACAAAGGTAAGAAATAAACAAATAGATAGATAACATGTTGTATATTTGTTTATTTGTTTTTGACAGTAGATGTATACCATATGGGTACCTTTGGTAGACCTGAATTTACGTACTTGCGGCACAGTTGAAACGGAAAGAAAAATCATTCTTTGATATCATCAACGGTGCTCATTGTTTTTATATGTGCAGAATGTAGACTGTAAAGAAAACAAAAAAGAAAGAAGAGACAAGGACAGAGAAAAGAGAAAGAAAAGAATAAACCACGAAAGTCATCGTTTAGCAAAGGTCGATGATACCAACTGAACCGTGCATTTTGGCTAGATACACTAAAGAGAGATTTCGTTCATTTGCAGAAGCACGGTCAGATTCCAACATTCCTGCTTAAAGATGAATCCCTCACCTCCTCTCTGGCTTTTCGCATCTTAGATCCAACGGAAAATGCAACGATTCTATTAGATAGACATTCTGAATGTATCGTACGGATAATGACTTTTGCGAAACCTCACGTACCGAATAAAGAAAGAAAAATTTGTGGCAGTTGCGGTATGTTTCCTATCTCTCTCTCTATGAACTACAGTCTTACTAACATAATCCTCTATTCTCCTTATCCCTTCTATTCAGATGTTCTTCAAACCTCATAAATGAAGTGATTGCATTTCTTGCATCCTTTATGGTATGGCAGCAAAGCAACATGTTAACTGGACATTGCCACCAAGAGGAGACTCTATTAGCGATAAGATGCAGAATGGAAAAAAAAGTGAGTGATTCCAATGCGCCAATGTTATGCACTGAAGCGCGTTTCCGGAAGATGGGCTCTTGGTTGCCACGGAGAATTATTTGTATCTAGTGCACCAGTCATCCCAGCAGGGGTTGTTTAAATGATGAATACAATGTTAGCTTAAAGAAGCTATGTTATGACTGTGTATGGTGTGCGCATGTGTCTTTGTATACATTTTTTTTATCTGCGTACTTGGTGCGCAGTTGTTATTGCATCAAAAAAGAATAAGGCAAAAAAAATTCAGAGCATGCGATCGAGGATCGTCCAAGGTGGCTAGAACCTAAACAGGAAATTGTCCCATCAAGGAAAAGGGGGATGTTATTCCCTCCAGATCAAGAATATGACGTTCTCTATTCACAATTCAAAATTCTCTTTTCCAAGAGAAGAATGTGAAGTTCGGTGTTGATGAATTACAATGTGATAATTACCATTGTTGTCTATCTGCTTTTGATTACCAATTCCATAAGTAAGGTTGGATTATTGAATACCTACCATTAGGTTCTTTTATTACAGGAAGAACTGCAGAATGAAAATAATAGGGAAAAAGGGGGATTTGGGGTGCCAGATAAGTTTATGTTTTTTCTTTCTCGTCGCTTTTCTTTGTCTCTCTCTCTTTTTGGGTGAATGATAAAAAGGTCATATGGTAAGTTGGTTTGTCAAAGGACCTGCACTGAAAAAGAATAAAACGCGCGAATCTGCATACTAAGGGAAAATCCTCGGGATAAAGTGAAGCTGGTGATTTCATCCAGCGGGCTGTCAATTTTTGGGTGGTTCGTGCAGGGAAGGAGGTATTGGGGGAGGGGAAACGAAACGGGGTCATGTACTCTTTTGCTTGCCTCTCTCTCTCTCTGTCTGTCTGTCTTTCTCTCTCTGCGTGTATACATATGTAATTTCTCTCTGTAGTTCTTCCCTCCCCCCTCCCCCCAACAATGATAAAAGAACCTTCTCCTAAAGGACGGAATAATGCATGCGTTAACACTATCCAGCTATAAAGGCTAAGTTTTCGGTACACCTTGTTCGCTCTTTTTTTCCTTTTTTTCCTGTCTCTTCTCGTTTAGTGTTTTGACATTTGGCTTCCTTTCCCTTCTTTTTTCTTCCCTCCGTTTTTCTCTTCTTTATTTTTCGCTCCCCTTTTGATAGATTTTAGGATGGCAACCAAATATCAGACGATGCCGCATTTCTCCAGTAACCTTACGTTTCCTGCCGAAGCACATATTTCTTGTTACGATAAACACGTGCCTCACTCATTATCCGATGATAAATCAGAAACTATCGCCTCTAGGCCATTGTCATCGAGACGAAAAGCAATATACATCAAAACCAAGGCGGTTTGTAAAGAACTTCTAAAGAAATACTGGTTTCTGCTTGGTCTATTATTTGTCATTATTCTCGCCTGGAAATTCCCAGATGTAGCAAGAAAAGGTGGCTATGTTCGAGCCGAATGGTCGATTAAGTGGGGTAAGTTTCTTTTCGTTGGAATAGAGACACGTTCCTTGCATTTCTGCATCTTTTCTAAATTCAATGATTATTTTGCTACGTCAGGGGCAGTCATTGTTATCTTCTTTATTTCTGGTCTGTCCTTACGGACACGGACGCTTGCGCAAACTATCCTACGGATTCGTCTCCACTTATTAATACAAGTGATCAATTTGGTAATCATTCCTTTTTTCGTCTTTGGCCTTGTTCTGGTCTTTTTCTATCTCCGTATGTCCATCAATTCGTTACTGCTGATTGGCGTTGTCATTGCCGCAAGTACGCCTACAACCGTATCATCGAATGTAGTCATGACAAAAAATGCCAATGGAAACGAAGCATCAGGTAAAGCAGTCGAAGCACAAATACAAATCAACGAAATAGAAAGAAAAAGCAATAGTAGCAAAAGCAAAAAAAAAAATGACAATGATAAAAATGACCATCTTATTGGTTTTAATTTTTTTTCCTATTCTTTTTGACAGCCCTCATGAATGCTGCTCTTGGGAATGTCCTTGGGATCTTCGTCTCACCTGCATTGGTATCGACATTTCAAGGACCGCTATTGGCAGCAACGCCTGAAGAAGAAAGTGTGAGTGAAGTTGGTGGTGTGGTCAACTTCGCATCCGTGTTGCAGCAGCTTGGTCTTACTGTCCTTGCTCCACTTGTGGTTGGTCAAGCCATCCAATGGCTATTTACCGATGCCGTGGCTATTATCAAAGTAAAGTTTCGCCTGTCGGATATTAGCAGTATCGCTCTACTCTTCATGGTCTGGTCGGTCTTTTCGGATGCCATCTATTCGGGATCATTTGCCTCAGTAAAGCCGAAAGACATCGTCGCTATTGCCATTCTCAATGCCGGGTTTTATGTTCTTTTTTCCCTTCTATGCTTGATGCTTGCTTATATTCCTTATCCTGGCAAGCCGCCTGGATGGATTAGTCGGCTGAGGTATTCTCGTGAAGACACTGTAGCTGTCATGGTACGTTCTTCTCCTTCTAACCTTTTTTTGTGCATGCTGCTTAATTCTTTTACTGGGCCTTTTGTTATTGATTCCTATTTTAGTATTGTGGTGCTACCAAAACTGTAGCCATGGGTGTCCCTTTAATTAATGTACTCTATCAAAATGGAGATTCTGGTACAGTTGGGGTTCTATCAACACCATTGCTTCTCTATCATGTCGAGCAGCTCATACTAGGCAACATTGAGGTGGAATTCCTGAAACAATGGGTCGATCGAGGGCGAAATCAGGAAGAAGAAGATGAAGATCATTATATAAGACGTGACGAAGAAGAAGATGTCTGCAATAGCGATACAATGACTGAACTACCTTCTGTAGAACCAGTTTATCACCATCATTACCGTTAGTAACCTTTTTTTTTCTTGTTTCCTTTCGTTTCTCTTTTGTTTTGTACTGTAGAGTTTTTTGCTTGTCTCCTAGTAAAACGCAATTGGAATCGTTTTCCTTTGCGTTTTCTAATCCATTTGTATTTCCTGTTTTTTTTTCTTCCTTATCTGCTTCGGGTAAAAAGAAAGGTTTGATTAAAAAGATGGCCAAACTCCGAAATTAAAAAAGCGGCAGTTTCGGTATAGAACAAGAAAAGGAAAGTGTTAATCTGTCCCTTGCCTCTCAACTCGGGAAGAAGCAAGTAAAAAGGATAAAAGCCATTTGTCATTAGTGTTATTGTTTCTTGGCATAGTTTACATTAGAGCTAATCCCAGTCAAAGTATGGATAATTTAAGTCGAGGTAAGTCTCTAGAATCACATGCGGTGATTAACTGTACCCCTACATCAGTAGCGACTTCTTTAAAGAGGATTAAATTGAAAAACCCAGTTGTGTTTCGCAGTGTTTCTCTCCACCCATGCGTTGCAATACAATCTTAGAATACGATATTTGAAAGGAGCGACAGCACAATAGTATTCATGATAGCATGGCCGATACCAAAATTACGTAGGCATAGATGAAATCGACGTGGCACGTAAAGTAGGAAGCCATGAAAATATTTCTTTCAAATCTCGATACAAAATTGGTTATACTAAGCAAGATATTATGCGTCCAAGCTTCGATAGAGATTCGGAGTCGCTCTCCAATGTTGCAAGCGATGTATCTGTTCTCCAAGGGTTTGTCTGCATTGTCCCATCGCTTAGGGTCTCTTGCCATTCGCGGAATATAAAATATGGACATAATGACACCTATCGAGTTCTTTATGCAATCATGCAACTGTGCCAGAAATGTCAAAAATCTTTGAATTACACTCGGTCTTTGAACAAAACAGAACGGTCAAGATAGGAGAGATTGCCTTGAGCACGCCACCTTAGCCAAAACTACTTGCCAAATGACTCGTCTGATATCCTGGATAGTACATGGCATGAAAAGCTGCTTCCTACCGGAAGCGCTCTAAATAACGTGCCATGTTCGTCCAATCCCTTTTACTTGCTTTTTGCAGCGCTCTCAATACAAATCGTGACTATTCCCCACCAAGATAAGAGGGTTGATACCAAGCCGGTCACCATATCTACGGTCTTATTGCATTTACTTTGGTTGCTTAGTGCCTCGGCGTGTGCAACTGTTTTATTTCGTGATAAATCTAGCTTTAATGCTCCTCTCTTCTTTTGTATTGGCGAACTCCCTAGCTTGACTACAACAACAAGTAATGGCACGTTAGACTCAAGCCTCGCTCTGCCCAATCCGCCCTTTACTATTCGAAAATAGCAAGTGATAAGGTCACTCTAGTCATTAAAAATTTCTTTGGCTTCGGCCTGCATAAAGAGTGATGAGGGATCACGCATGTAACCGTCAGCTTCCTCGTTTCAGATGGAATATCGCATTTATCTTAACAAGCAACGTGCGGTCGGTGCATATGCAATATCCGTGAGAAAAAGCCACGAGTACAAAAAGTAAACACACAGTAATGCACATGAATGGTACATACAGCTTTATCACTACGAGATATATCGATGCAAAAGAAGCTAAAAAACAACAGCCGAGATAACCACGTCTTAAACGCGGTTAACTGTATTACAGGGTAAGGAGAAATTCTTTCATTAGCATAAGTAATAAGGAATTTTCCTGCGGATGCCAATCATGTCTTCGGTTGTATATCACACGTTCACTGCTGGACAGTGATGCTAGAAATTCCATTCTCGGATAGAACGTTTGAATACGGAAAGAGATCGTAACGAATAGCTGGATGGTGATGAACATTACCTTCGGCCAAAATGCCAAGAACTTTTTTATTGTTGTTAGGATTTATCCTGTAATAGCGAACATTGCCTACTAGCACACGGATTTATTCAACTGCAACACCGCGAATCCGCATACTCCCCGCGACCACAATGATG
This sequence comes from Apophysomyces variabilis, assembly GCA_002749535.1. NCBI lineage: Eukaryota > Fungi > Mucoromycota > Mucoromycetes > Mucorales > Mucoraceae > Apophysomyces > Apophysomyces variabilis. The sequence goes on along the minus strand of MZZL01000389.1, from coordinate 52,452 downwards.
AACTCGTTGTCAAGGATGTCCAATATGTCAGGTGCATCCTCTATGGATGGACTAAGCTATTGTCATTGGAAGGGATAATAATTATTCTATGTAATGAATAATCTACAGAAAGAATATCAAAGATGCTGCAGAAGAGAACAATAAAGTGATCGAGACCCTCCGTCATTTTAAGGGCAGATGACGATACCACTAGCCACGTTTTTCTACTTCCCGACAAGAACCGAAGCGGGAGTAAGAAAATAACAAGGCGCGTTACGTTGTATTACTAAACTTATTACGCTACAGATTAAAGAAACTGATTTTCTGTATGCTTTGCTATTATTTTCTCTTTTACCTTCGTTGGGTATGCTATGTACGCGAGACAGGAAGCAATTAGGCTTCGTTGCTCCAACGAACAATGACTAATTAAGTCAGCGGATAGCTTGCTTTTATTGGATGCTGAGTTTTATATAATCGCGTCATTTCGATCTGATCTCGGAGTTTCATGCATCATCCATCAATGAAAGCAAGTTGTGCTTTTTCCGCCTTTCTTTAAATATGACGCACTTATTCTCTCGAGTGGGTCAGCTCGTTTCACACTTATCACCCGTCCAACTAACTCGTGCCTATACGTCAACAATGACTGAAAAAGCTACCTTTGCCGCCGGATGTTTCTGGTAACTTGATTCAGAAAAGATCCATAACGAAAGATGGGAGGTGTTAATCAGTTTATTGGCTGCAGGGGTGTCGAACATATCTATAACAAGCATTTTAAGAAGGATGGCATTCAAACAAAAGTAGGCTATACGGGTGGAAGCACCACAGACCCGAACTATAAACAGGTAAAGGAGAAAGCAAACCATTTCTTTTATAATATGTGTGGCAAAACGCGGCAACCTGTTCCTTGTTCCCGCAACAGCTTTTCTTCATGCTTCTGTTGCTCACTGGTTTGCAATGCGTTATCTCTTAGGTGTGTACTGGCTCAACAGAACATGCTGAAGCATTAGAAATCACTTTTGATCCTAACCGCGTCTCTTACGAGACATTGGTCGAATTCTTCTACAAAATGCATGGTAAATGGTCGCATCTTCGTTTGGTTGGCTAAAGTAGACAAATGTTAACCTTGCGAATGGTTTTGTTAGATCCCACCACGGAAAACTATCAAGGACCCGATATTGGCACCCAATATCGGTCAGCCATCTTTTACCATTCTCCAGAACAAAAGCAAATCGCAGATAAGGTGACGCTAGAGGTCCAAGAAAAACATTACAAAGGCAAACCTATTGTTACTCGAATTGTGCCTGCAACTACATTTTATGATGCAGAGACTTACCATCAGGTAACCATGCGGAATGAGCCGAAAAGATAAAGGAAGGGGGATAGGAAGAATTGGATTTTTAATCATGGATCGATGGACTTTTCTAGTTGTACCTTGAGAAGAATCCAGAGGGTTATGAGGTAATTCAAAGCGAAAATGGGCGTAAAATAATAAAGATTACTAATCAATTGAATGAACAGTGTCCTACCCATTATTTACGATGGTAAACAATTATATTATCATTCCACCATTTCCTTCCTTATTTCCTTCCTTATTTCCTTCCATCACGTCCCTCATCCTGCAAGAACCACACTCGCATCCCGTTGCATTCTCTTTCGGCTCTTTTTCTTTTCTTTGTCAGTTTGCAATTGTTTTTTCTCCTCTATTTCATCCTTTCCCACGTGTTGTGCACAGATTGGCCACCTGATACTCGTACTCAGCTTTGCTTCCAAACACACATACAAAGAGAAACACACGCTTTCCCTCCCACATCAACTCCTTTTGCCCGGATTCTCGGGGAACATGAAAAAAGAATTAAACTCACAAAAAGCATGATCAGAAGCAAGATAGTTTATTCGTCATGTTCAATCAAAGTTTATGGTTGCGCTTGTTTTGTGTGTCTTCTTCAATAAAAAGTTCGATATCTGAAAATAAGCGAAGGAAAAAGAGATGCTTAATCTTCGCTGAATAGAAGCCAACGCGCATTCTAGCAATTCTGACGATGTTTGTACAGGGGTGCTGCGCGGTGTGGAAATGTATATCCCATTTCCCATTTTCTTTTGGCGATCTAAAGTTTCCCATTCAACGGGTACCACGGTTACACTAAAGTATGTCGTACCAACAACGGTTCATGCCGCAGCGAAGCCGATACAATGGAACGGTCTAACCATCTTACTTGATGTTTGGAACACATCACATTTTACTTTTTTCCTCTACATTGGGCACCTCACGGACACATTGAACACACAAAAACACAAAATATATATATATTTGTTCTCGTAATTTCCATTCTCCATTGTAAACTGTAAATAGATGGATCCAATTTAACAAAGGACAAAGAACAGTAAAAGAAGACAACCAAAAGAAAAGAAATACAAAAGCAAAAAAAAGATATTTATAAAGGCTGTCAACCTTTTTGTTTCTTTTCCTTTATTCTTTACCTTTCTTAATCTGGATGGTTAAAGATTTAGAGAAGAAAAGAAGAAAAATGTAGCAATAGATAGAAAGAAAAAGAAAGTTATGTATATTAAAGTTTGGAAGTTTACGACGGACAATGAACAAGCACGCAAAAAGAAAAAAAAAGGGAAATTTAAACAAAAAAGGAGATCAAAATCAAAACGTATATTTTGATATTCTAAGGTCTGGTATTCGCACCGCGAGGAGATTGATGGAGCCACATGGAATCATCTGACTTTTGTCGTCGGACGCCCCCTGTAATTGAAGATTCGGCTGAATGGCGAGCAGGAGGAATATAATCCGCGGGCATTTCCCAATCTTTGACATCGCCTGGTTGGCGTTCATTGACAGGATCCAGACCATGAGGTGGCGAAGGCGAATGATGATGCACAGGAGGGTAGGGCGATGGTTGTTGTTGGTGATGAGGATGATGTTGCTGTGGCGACGGTCGCATAGGATCTTCCATCATCATTGGATCCCCCTGGGACACCTTAGGACGCGACATACGACCCATGTTGTTATGGTTCTGGTTGTTGGGCGTGGAGACAAGCGTGGCCGTGGAAGGCGTAGAAGACGCAATGGAGTTATGATGATGCATCGCTGCGTCAGGCGGAGGAGGCAATGGACCGAGTTGGAAAGAAGTCGCATTCGAATACTGGGGTTGTGTCATGGGAATTGAAACCGATTTGGAGTATTGAAGATAATCACTCGAGGCCTGAGAAGGTTGAGCCATCAGAGGCGGAGGCGAGGTAGGGTAACCGTCCAAGGTCTTTCCGCCCGAAAGGAAATCATGCGAAGGATTCTGAATACTGTTGCTGGACGCCGCTTGGTTGGGCTTGGGATGGAAAATAAGAATCACGATGAACCAAGTGATGACGGAACACATGTTAACTAAAAAAGAAAACACATGAGTATACGGGGGTTCTCCAGAAGAAAAAATTCGACCCGAATCGAGGGGAGGAAGACGAGGAGCAGAATAAGAAAGGAGGGAAGAGGAAGGAAAAGGGACAAGTCAAGCCAAAAAAAAAATGTTATGCATACGCATAACCTCTTCTCTTTTCTTTTTCCATCTTCCTACTCTTTTTTTTTTCTTTATAATACTTACTGTTGCAAATCAGGAAATCGGCAGAGAACTTGTGGGCGTTGAGTGTCTTTTTTCCGGTCAAACCATCTGCACTGAGGACAATGAAAGCCATGGCGTCAAGGAAGAGGACGACAGTCAAAATAAGGTTCAATTCTTGGAAATAGCGAATCTTATGAGTGATAGATCGTGCATTGTTGGAATCACGGGAATTGGTAAGCAGCTTTTGGAAACGGAAATGGGAGATAACACCGAGAAGAGATACAAATAAGAGCTCTAATAAAAAAAAATGGACAAGTGTTAGCACCCGAAGGCAGCAGCAAAAAAAAGGGGGGGAGAGAGAGAGGGGAAGGGTCAAGCTGTATGTGTATGTGTGTAGAAGAAAAGGATGCGCGCCGTGGGCTTAAATTTTTCTGGGCTTGGAAGAAGGGGATGGGTAAGGGAGGAAGCCCGATTGACTTACCAATTCCGTACGCCAACTCGGGCATGATTTCCTTGTAAGTCGGATCATACACATCCCGAGAAAAGTTATACTGAAGGACGGGGAAAATAATAATACTGACGAATGTCCTGAGAGAAAAAAAATGTTAAGCATGAATCAAGGCTTTGATGTTGGTTTGGTTGCAAAAGTTATCGTATCTTACCAGATGATGTAGAACATGAATTCTTTGCTACTCATGAAACTGGCCTTTGCCACGGAATTAGCAAGATAATTCCAAAAGCATTGAAGAAGAAGCAAGGTCCCGCTAAGAAAATTTTTGGATATACCAATGAGTTTTCGTTCCGTTACCATTGAACAAAACAGGTTGCTTACGTTTGCAATGAAAAGCCAATGCACAGACTATAGTCTTTTTTTTTTGTGTGTGTGTGTGGAGAGGTTACCTTAACCATTCACTGCTGTCAAGCCCTTTCTTTTGTTTTTACCTGTAGGAATCACAAGACTCTGATCTGCTTCTGTCCACATCATTTCTGGCTTGGTAAATATATGCCCAAAGATGTTGGCATAACCTTCTTCGTATTTAATTTTGCATGACGTTACGTCTAAATTGAGCAGTAGCAGTAAAATGTCAGTTTCTTTGTCAACGCCATCGTCAATATGTTTTTTTTCTTTCTTTACCATAAAATAACTGAAACGGTAACATGAATAATACCAGTAAGGTCACTATACTTTTTAGTTCACCTTGCTTGAATCGACTCGGATGCAAGCATTGGAATCCATCCAGCACCCAAACACGGTAAATGTACCATGCGAACAGGTAACTTAGCGATACCATGCGCTCTGAAGGAATTGATGACAAAATGTCAGTTTGACGGGAACAGAACAAAAGCAAAAAGAGCATTACTTACGCAAGAAACTGAAATCGCTAAGATGGGTCATAATTAGAAGTAAAAGGGAAGATTAAAGATTAAATACGCGAGAAGAAAAGAAGGAAGGAGAGAAGGTAATGAAAGAATGGAAAAGAAGATGGTGAGAGAGGAAGAAAGAAAGAAGAGGAGGAAGAAGAAGAAAAAGAAGAAGAAGAAGAAGAGAAGACGAGGCTAAATGTTAAGTTTAAGAGACGAACAGAAAGAGCGTCAGAAAGGAGATCAAGAGGGAAAAAAAAGGCTGAAGGGGAAGAGGAGGGAAAGAGGAGGAACAAAAAATGACCAATGCATTAGGGAGTTGGGTTCTAGGTCCTGTTTTAGCAGCACGAGGGACTTGAACGTCAGAATGAAAAAGAACATAGAAACCATGTAATTCATGTTATTTGGTAAAGTCATAGACTTGGTAAAAAAAAAAAAAAAA
>MZZL01000389.1:28053-46469 GCA_002749535.1 Apophysomyces variabilis | reverse complement strand
TTTTTTTTTTTTTTTTTTTTTTACTTGTTCCCCTGTTTATCTCGTGCATCCTACTGTAAGAGAGACAAAAAGATATATCCATCTATAAGCTTCATAATAGGAGTGAATACTCTTTTCGTAAGTAATGATAGACATACGTTTGTGTGGCTTGCATGTTAAGCACGAGCAATGCCTTTTTTTTTACTCAGTTTAGAGATATGTACATATACATACGCCCTATGTCCGATAAGGACTAGCTTTTTATTCATTAACACCGATAGCTTACTTTTCCAGCTATTCTCACTTTATTGTGTCTCTTTTGACCTTTCCACTATCATCCTGGGCAAACAGATCAAAAAGAAAGTTAAGGAGACCTACTAACAAAAAAATCTATAGAAAAGCAGAGTAGGAAAGAGAAAAGGAAAAAGGGGGGTGAGGCTAGCAAGGGTTTTGCATGTTATCATTATTAGAAGCCAAGTTAAAAATTAAGGTTAGTATATTTACTTGGTTTTTTTTTTGCGGATTTCTTAAGGAGAAGGAGAAGCGATACAAGTGTTTACTGCTACCACTGCGTTATTTGTCTCTTGTTTTCAATCAATGCCCTCCATTTCTTATGCCCTTGAGGAGAAATTAGATTCCTTGCTTTTGTTTTGCCCAAACTATTTTGTTCCTTTTCTTTTCTCTAAGATATTGAAAAATCAGTAAGTTTATCGAATACATGTACTTGGCTGTGTATGTGGAGACATTCAAGAAACACAATCTTTCTTCTAATTTTTCTCTAGGGGAGGAAAGTTCTTTTACTGTATAATTTAATCCTTGGATACAACGAAATAACGGACCATGCTAGGAGAAAAGAAGAAGGGAGAAATGAAAAAAAAAAGATACAATAGGAATAAAAAAAAAAGAGATAGAAGGGGCCCGGGAGGAGGGGCCGATCCACACCAAGTCAACAGTAAAAAAAAAGAGAGAGAGAGAACGCCGATCGATCACATTGAAGGAATAAAAGAATGCATCGGTTCTTCAATATCAGGTTTGCTTACATATATGTGCTAGCGAATCATAGATATTACTGGATCGTAGATATACATTCTCGAATGTTGATTGATTTGCAAAAACGTGAGGTAACAAATCTCGATTATAATTCTACTTCAGAGATGTGGAAGATTGAATAGCAAAGCTTAGTATGCCATTTCAAGCTCAGTATCGCTGCGTAGATTGTTATCTGCCTGTAAGAAAGAAGGGAAGTGCCATGGACTATAGATTGCAGGTCACCGTAAAAGGATCGCGGTTTATCAATTTGACATGCTTTTGTAGTGCATGCACTTAGCAATTGTCGATCCAACCATAAACCAAAATTCGTCCAGTCCCAACACGTCATAACATGACGCGTTCGTCTACTGATATGACGGTGTGTTGCCCCCCTTTGATCCTTTCTTTTTGGATCTGTTCTTTTTAGCACCTTTCATCACTCGGTGTACTGACCAACCTCTACCCATCCAATGTATGACAAATCCATCGGGTAGATCAAGGTGCACGGACATAGACCAAATGAACGCTTTGTTTAACCGCATGATTTATAGAATGCCAAATCAAGCTTTCAAGCATGCACTCAGCAAAATAGAAAACGACATGCAATACTTTCCATAAACGTAAAATGCTGCCTTAGCACATCCTAAATTTTTTTGATCAATATACTTGAAATAGTTCTCCTTGCATAACAACTGCTGCTATCCATGCCAACAAGCATCAGATAATAATAATAACTCTCATTACTCTCTGAAAAAACAGAGGCCAATCTATGCTTCTGGACATATAAGAACAAGGTGAAACGTCGGGCGATTTCGGATTTAAGGGAATGAAGTATAACGAAGCGGTAAAATACGAGGATCTGATCGAAAATGTATGTCAAGCGTTTCTTATTTGTTCTGTAGTGAGACACAAGCACAACACTTCCTATTCGGTAGACAGTCTTGCTTAGCAAGAAGTTCTTTTCTGGTTTTTCTTTTTCCATAGTCTACGCCCATTATAAATTTTTAGTGCCACTGGAGCGGCGCGCTTTCGGATTCAATCCAATAGTATATGGTAAGAGATCCGTGTTCGGTGTTATATGACATTTTCAGAGATCGGGGATTTTATTAGGACTATGATTCAATCGGAGCAGCGTTGAATAACTTCTTCTTGTTGTTGTTTGCGCACTGTTGGATAGGACAGCCCCTTTAGTAGAAGAAAGAAGGAAGAAGCTGTCAGTCCTTGAAGATTAAGCGTCAGTCTTTTTTTTGGAAGATCATATATAAGAAGACAATAACCTATTTCTTGGGTTGATCTTCCATTTATCTATGTTTCGGGATGATTTGCCTTTGATGGTAAATATTTTCTTTTTCAAGTTGAAATAACAAACAACATGGGAAACAAAGAATTTCTGATTCCTTCGATCCGTAGTTAATATAAACGGACCCGGGATTCCGGATAAAAACAGAAAGAGGAAAAGACAGACGGGAAAGGGGCGCAGTGAGAAAGGAAAAGGGAAGGTTTTCATTTCATTTTCTATAGTATAAAGTAAAATAATAGAAAAAAAAAAGAGGGCGCGGGGATGAAGTTTAAAAATATAATGATGGCTTGGTAATAGTCATAGTGATCATTTGCTATGGAAGTGGAAGTTCAGGGAGATGGTCGATATGGACACTAAAAGGATTTTGGATTTGCAAAAGGAATGTTCTTCTTTTCGAAAGTGGAGAGAGGAGGGTGACCCGGTTCCATTAAACTGCGCTTTGGGTTGTGTTTTGGTGTGACATTGATCGTCAGTTGGTCAAATGTTTCGCTGTGTGAGAAAATCACTAAAAATGGTTGGAATCTGTGGAGCAGTGAATTGTAGGAGAAGAAAAAAAAATATCACAGCTATATTCCAACAGCATTGAAAGCTCTTTCGTTTTTCTCCTCTTCTTCTTTTTCTCTCTTTCTTCATTCTTTGTCTTTGTCTTTCTCTCTCTCTCTCTCTCTCTCTCTCTTTCATACCACAATCCAACCTTTCTTTTTCTTTTATCTTTCTTCCTTCTCTTTCCAGTGCCTTTGTGATATACATAGATAAAAAAACAAATATATATTCACTTTGATGGATATCGCTGAGATCATTCAACATTCCGAATCCGCTCTTCATCAACCAAAACGACACCGCTGCAATTGGCCAGGATGTCAAAAAGCTTTCAGTAAATAGTCTATCTCATTTATATCAATCAATCAAAAATTTTGACCATTTTATCTTTATTTTTATTTTTATTCTTTTTGTTCAGGTCGTCCTTCTGATAAAGCAAGACATTACCGTATACATACAAATGACAGGTATTAAAAATGAAAAAAATTCTTTGACGCGTAAAAAAATTAGGCTTCTGGAAATTGTCGGCTTATCAAATTTATCTTCTTTATATAGGCCTTTTCAGTGTCATATTCCAACATGCGGAAAACGGTTTATCCAGGTAAATCAATCAATGCAAGAATGAAATAAAAAAATATCGAAAGCTTACCATTATTATTTTAGAAATCTGCTCTGACGGTCCATTTACGAACCCATTCAGGCGAACGGCCTCATCAATGTGAATTTGACGGATGTCAAAAATCGTTCAGCGACAGCAGTTCTTTGGCTCGTCACAGGTTCGTTTCTTTATTTAACTTTGATTGTTCCTTAACTTATATAATCACTATCACAGACGCCTACATACCGGCAATCGACCTTATAAATGTCAATATGTCAATTGCAGAAAAAGGTAAAAAAAAAAGAACAACAAAAGAAGATTAGTCGACCCCATTAAGAAGCCAGATGGCTAACTTCCGTTTTGCATATATATATAAAGTTATACGAAAAAAGCGTTCCTTACACGCCACCGTCGAAAATGTCACGACAACGAATATCAGAAAGAACCAACATCATCACCATCATCATCGTCCTTACAACAACCCCCTTCCTTCTTTCCATCACCGCCTTCCAGTCTTTGTGGAGGGGATGAAGTTACTACACCTACCACTCCTTCTTTTCCTCCAACATCGAATGAAGATCAATCATCCTATCGTCTTACCCCGCCCATCATGTCGGAGCATCTGTCATAAGCATTCTTTTTCTTTTTCCGGTCGCTAACGTTTCCCATGTATCAGCCCTACCAAACGATCATAGTCTGTGAAACATTTCTTTTCTTATTCTACCTATTCTTTTTTTTTCTTCTGCTATGACACACATACGCAAAACTCAAAACCTTCTTTTTCACACACAAGCGCGTGCGCGCGGTCTTACATACATACTCCTTTTCCTTATTTTTTCTTTCGTCTTTGTTTATTCATCTTCTTGTGTAAATTTTTTTATGCCTTGTGTCTGTCTCTGTTTTGTCTTGTTTTTCTTTTTCCATAGTTCTTATTATTGTTTTTTTCTTTATATTCTTAAACCTCCTTTGGGTCTCTCTATGGTGCTGGACACGCAACACACCGAAACCAACAGAAAAAAAAAAAGAAACATTACGCATAATGACCGTGCTTTACCTTTGATTACTTATTGTGGTTTTTGTTTGCTTCTCTTTATTTGGTTTTGTATTAGGCTCCTTCCTAAACGTTTTTTCTTTTTATTTTGGGTTGGCAGAACAAAAGGAAAAGGAAGGTTCAACCGCAGTGCAACTCCGATACCGTTCGATCATCGGTAGGTTAGCACCGGCAAGATCGTCCTTCCAATGATCCAGGTGTTCTACACTGTGCTACGCAACGTGGTTAGGGTTGCCAAAAAACTCCAAAGGGAAACTTCTCAAGCGAAAAAAAATTAAAACAAGGTTTTATCTTTCGTGTCATCCTTTCCTGGGGGGCTCTATCTATTGGATGACACATGCATTTAGGACACATTCGCATTTCCCAAGCCGAAATAAAAAAAAATTGTATAGCACAGGAACTGACATTAAAAAACCTAAGAATGAACCCGAGAAACCTTGTTTTTTTTTCTCCACTCCACTCTACTCGGGCGCTGTTAAAACGAAAAAGAAGAAAAAGGGAATGGACTATTGATTGGCCAGCAGAAAGCAATTGGCCTCTCTATTTGTAAAATTCCATTCAGCATCAAAAGATGGAGCAGGAGAATGTTGTTGTTGTCCTAGTTTGCTGACAATCCCATGACGACAAGCAAAGCAGTAATCATAGTAATCAATATGTATAGATCTGAGACTACTTTTTTTATTTTACCTTTTTTAAATCTGAGAACCCAATTCTGTCAAATTCATTACGACATGGGACCAATCATTTCTTGCTATATAGTTTGTGATCCTTTTTTTTTGTATTCTTTTTCTTCTTTGAAGTTCTATGGCTTGAGTTAATTTACTGTTCCTGGATTCTCGATTAAAAATATAAGAAAAAAAAGTAAGCCTTCTGTGTCACCGAAAGAGCTTGAAAGGGTTCAGAAGCTGGTTTAAAAAAGAATTGGCGTACAATACTATAAAAAATAAGGAGAAAAAAAAGGGGAGAATGGGGGACCCGGTTTTGTGACAACATGTTCATGTTCGGTTTTACGTTCTGTGCGTGTGTTGTGTTCTATGCATGGCTGCGATGGTGGTAATAGGTCACATAATTATTCTTATTATTGTCATTATCATTATTTACTATCATTATTATTTGCAGCATGACATAGCATGACATACACTTCCGGTTATTTGGGTAGAACCGAGATCGGTTGAACTTTGATTCACAACACAAAACATTCCCCCCAAAAATACAATAATAATGGTAATATTCTCTTGTTAATAGCATACTAATGGTGAAATACAGTTTTTCTTTTCCTTTTGGGCAAACGGAGCTCAAGTCCCGTAGACATTACTCTATCGTGTCACTGTCCATTTGTAATCCAATCTAAGAGTGTTCTTTTTTATCTGTAGGTGTCTTAATTCGTATTACAGTAGAGGATATCTATCATCATAAATTCTATAACTCGGTACTTTTTTACAATGTCGCCAAATAAGTTTTGAGCTTCTCCAATGCACGGCCACGATGAGAAATGGAGTTTTTCACGTCCTTGGGCAGTTCAGCGTAACTAGTAAAGAAGAAGAAATCAAAATTAACACACCACCTTTTCTTTCACTTTCTCCGTTCAACCGAGATTACGTTTGATCAAATCCATCGGGTTGAAACACAGCATCCCATCCAAAGGCGGCGGAACCACGGGGTGGCACAATTTTACCCTAAAATATTAGCAAAACTTCCCTCATCAGTGACATAGCCTAAACTTTTTCATGTGTTTTCATCAAACTGACCGGTGTGATGCCTTCAAAAACAATGGGCTCATGACCTGGTCCTTCGCAGTATGCAAATGTACACAAGGCGTAACCTGTCTTGTCATCAAAGCCAGCCAACATTCTGTTTAATCCATCGTGACCAAGGGATTCCATGAACCATTTACTAAAAAGAAGAAAAGCATTAGCCCAGAATTATTTGTTTCGTTAGGTTTACATGTAGGGGCCAGGAAGACCATTCATTGCATTGAAACATAAACATGTGTCTTCAGTGATGCAAGGACCATTGAGCTGCAGGATGAAAAAGGGGGAAGAAACAATCAGTCATGTTGTTTTCAAGCATGGTTGTGCGTGTGCGTGTGTAAGAGAATTCATGCACAACGTCGTCAATGGTCCACTCGGGGACTGTATGTGATTTGGATGATACTTTACTCTTTCGGCTGCCAATTTGCATTTTTGTTTAGCAATATCTTGTGATGTTCCCTGGAGTTCAGGAACTAAAAAGGTAAAAAGGAAAGAAGTTTGAGTAACGCGGTCTAGTCTTCACTTTAGTTCCCCCCTCTCTCTGTTCTCTTTCTCTCTTCAGCCACCGGTAGCCTTGTATTTCCGGGTTTCGCTATTGTCCCCTCTTTCGCCTGCAAGTTTATCCTTTCGGCTACAACAAGAAAAAATAAACTTACGATCCACATTGTGAGACTCCACATCAATGGTGCCTGCCAGGATCTGTTGAACTTCCGCCAGTTTGTTCTTGTTACCGGTGACAAACACTGCTCTCCAATGTCAATATTCAAGATCCATTCTCAACTAGATTGCGTCAATGGCATGGTATTCTAACTTGCCTAATTTACGTAACGAGGACATGCTGACAAAAACAAACGCTAAAGAGGAAAACCGAAAATTTGTTCCGCAGCAAAAGCACGATCCATTTTCCAAAGTCCTTTTTTTTCTGCTCCGCTTTGCAGCAAAGAAGGGAAATTACAAGGACACCAGCCACGTTATGGGCACCGCACAAAGCCTATGACAGACAAACTTACGTCATTCCTTTTCCCACCTTTTCGTAGCCCTCATCTGATCCCGTGAGACAGTTGAATCGATGTTTTTTACATTTTGCTTGGTTTTTTACACGGCATGATAAAAATTTCACAGACTCATCAGATAAAAAGGAAAATCAACTCAACGCCTTGTCAAAATGGCGTCGGGGTTGGAAACTTTACGACCCGAAAGGGCACTCTTGCTAACGGCATTGTAGCCGTATGGTCAGAAAAAAGCGAAAACGTAACATCTCTGCAACACTAAATTAACATTGACCGATTTCTGTTGTACTGAGGAGACGGACATAGAGCTCTAGATAGTATTTTACTTATAATTCGTACGTTTTCCTTATCATCTCAACAGATAATCCGGTTTAGGCAAGTAGGACAAGAAGTTGGCACGTAGATCAGATTAGTTCGACAGATGTATCTGATGGATCTTCTTTTCAATTTAACGCATGGTCACAGAGATAACAGTGTGCTAGTATCAAAAACAGAAAGTCATCTATTTCGATGCGCAGCATGTATGATGCTTGTGTACATGTCATACAACGAACCATAATTAAAAGAGAAAAGAATGTTAATCGTATCTGTCCAGAAGCTCTCAGCATGACCGTTCTACCTCATCGCGGCTAGCATGTCACGGTTGAAAAATTCATCACTTTCTTGCCATGCAGTATCCCGTATATGAACACTGCTCAATAGCGAAAAAAAAAAAGGCCGTTTTGTACCTAGAATAACTGTCTGAATGAAAAAGCCTTTGCTCGTAATTTAATGACTGAATAATCTGCTTCATACAGAGTTTCCAGTCTTTTTCTAGACTTCCATTTTACGATATAAACCTTTTCTTTGCATGAATAAAGAGAGATCATTAGCCAAGGTAGGATTGTTATGGGAATTAAACTTTCCTAAAGCAAACTGGTTTCTACAATACAGCTGCCCTAGGTTACTCTCATTTTGATAAATAATAACCATATCTATTAATAATTTTGTTTAAGAGTAAAGGCAAGTGATGTAAATACAGGAAAACATGCAAGCTTATGCACCAGTGGTTTGTTCATAATAGGCAAAGAGTGATTTTTTACATTTATTTACCGTTACCCTTATGGACTGTTTGCAGGAGAAGAACTTTGTTGGTGTGCATCTCGTACACTAGCCAATGCAGGCCCGATCCAGTGCGGGTGAGATAAACTTAGTTATTCATGGTTTAACTCATTTGCCTGTATCAGGTTAGTCAACGGGAATCGTGGAATCGACGATCTTTTTTCTTCTTCCAAACGCGAACACTATGCCAACCGAGAAGATCACCAATGCTCCCTTCATTCATTTATTCATAGCTTGAATTTGAGTTTGAGGGCCACATTGTGTATCCATTCAGATACTTCAACGGATTTCTGTCGTCTAACCGATGTTTCCTCTTTTTTTTTGTCTTAATATTTTATGAAACTTTTCCTTCCTTCTTCTGCTTTTCTTGTTTTGTTACTGTGCTTTACGTATCACGGACTAAAATCAAAATTATCTGGGAGCATTGTGCAAAGAATCTTCCAAACAAACTAATAGTAAACATGATAATAATGATAAAATGTTTTCTACTTGTACTTCTATGAAGCGGCTAAACAAGCAAAGAATATGACATCCCTTCTAATACGGAATTTCCGTCTATATGGATAAAAAGAATAAACTGCGACAACGAAAGAAAACCTGGATATTTCTTTCTCTCCCTGTCTTTTTGGTTCCTGCGTAACCGAAGAACGGATTTCTCCTTACACAGAGTTACATTGCTAGATGGCCATAACGATCATGAAGATGACAAAGGTCTTTGTCAGCTTTTCTTGACACGCTAAATCACATGTGCAAAAACTCGCTTCTATTCTAGAAAAGATTAGATCAAATGTAATACCAAAAAAATTTCACTTTTTTTTTCACTAATCTGTTTCCCCAATAGCTCTTCCGCCTAAGGGTTATCGCTGCTAAATTTCTATATATAACAATAAATAAAAAAGAAAAAAAGGAACAGGCTGAGACAACGAAACCCAGGTTCTTTCGCGCGAAAAGAAATGGTAGTACAAAGAATAAAAAGTCAGAAACAAAATAAATAAAAAAGTTCTTCCTGATATGTTAGTACCATGTATTGCAATTGTCATGATAGAGTAAAAAGCGCAAGGCAGAGACAGAGTTCGTTTGCTCAGTTAGTACTAGAACCGGGGAAAAGGAAGGTATTTACCCTTTAACATAAACAAAACTAATAGCGCGCATGAACTTAACAGGTTCTTTTCCGTCCGAACCCAGATGAACGGATCCCAATTCATTTGTCTAAAAGGAAAGCAAAAATTTCGGATTGGTTGTACTAAATAATTCCAAAAATGATAATTAAAAAACGTAAACTAAACATAGGATCACTTCCCCTTTGTTTACTCGTAAAATACATGCCAAATGATGACAAGAGGATAAACGGTAATAATATAATAGTAATAATAAAAACAGAGTGTCAGGAGCATGGTGGGACTAATGGAAAATAGTTTGTGCCCTGTCATGCAGAAGAAAAAGCGCCCTCTCTCTCTCTTTCCTCCTCCTGCTCAAGTTGACGACGACTCATCCTCTTCACTAAGTCATCAACAAAAAAAATTTTTTTTGAAATACCATCCTTAACTTCCCGTAATGCAAACAGAGAGTTAGAAGACAGCTCTCACTTATGTTATTTTTGTTTCTATACATAGCTATTTAGGCTTTAAGGTAAATTTGTCTGTGCTCTGATCTGGCACGTTACATTTTTCAGCAGTTCGAGTTTCAAAATTTTTGAGTCTAAAGGCTATACCAGAAAAAGAAATGAGTTTGTCATCCTTCTCTTTTTCGCTCTGTTCTCCCATCGCTAAACTCACCTCTTCGGATATCACTGTCGGGGATAACCTTTGCTCCTCAAACACAGGAAGTAACTGGTTGACTCTGTCTTCTAAAGGACAGATATATTCCTTCATAACCCACTCAATCCTTTCCTTGTCCCACAATGTCGTCTAACAGCCACAAAAGAAAAGGTAACTCTAAGCTCCAAACAGAGATTCCGAATTTCGACTTCTTTCTTTTCCTTTACCTGATTCTTCCCTTTATCTCGGATTAGCAAGTAAAGGTAAAAATTGAGTGTCTGGATTTGGACACCAAAACCTTCCAAAAAGTCGTTGTCCGACGTCTTCCAGCCACGTTCCATACGGAATAATATCGGGAAAAACTTATCGACAATAACACGGCTCGTAAAAACCGAAGGGACCTGTGAACCAAAGGAAACGTTTATCCATGTTACTATTTTCTTCTTCCGTTGTCGCACTTTGCTTTGACTTCTTTGAATTCCATCTAGGATTACCTCGTTATTATCTTTCTGGTTTTTGAACGCTTCGTCAATTCGGTCCTTGAGTAGACCAACAGCAGCAGCCCTCATGGTAGGAAAAGGGCAGCCCTCAATAAGTTCTGCAAGCGAAAATAAACATGCTTCATCGTTACAGAAACGTAGAAACTGAGCAATTAATTGATATGTAATTAGCCGTAAATCTGAATCAGGACACATGGTTGCAAAACTGGAGGCTATCTAGCAAGAAAAAAAAGATATTGTTAATTCATCACGCTATGATCCCAGCTTCTCAAAATCTCTCGCTCAACCTGGAAAGCTCGCAAGAAAGGAAATTCTTGCGCACTCGATAGATCTTCCCGAAAAGTCTTCTCAAACGTCTCTAAAGTGATATCAACTTTCACAATGTCGGCCAACAGCAAAAGGATGAGTAGTCCTTTATCAGCATGCGTTGTTTTCTGTGGCCTTAAAACTGTTCATGAGTATAAAAAATCTTCGTTACCCGGTTTTTTGGTTTTGTTTCTTCACGATACATACTCCGTCAACAACTTCATAATGGTTCCTAGAGCGTTTCTGCCAATCCATTCGCCGTTCAGTATGACAGCGAGTAAGTTGAGATTAGGCGCTTTGACCGATTCTCGGAAAAGACAGCGATGGTAGACAGACATCGCCAGGATAGAAATAATACCTAAGTCACTGAGAGGGTATTGTTCATCAGTGACATTTGAAAGGCCCGCGTCCTCATTCGGAAGACGTCCTGTATCAAATGATGTTCCCTCTTTGAAACGAGACGTTAGGAATAACAAGGAATTAGATAAACTTGCATCACATCGCGGTCATATCGCTTGTATTACCTGTTCTTCTTAGTATGGCACCTTTTAATCTGAGAAGTCTATCAAAATTCGCTCCTAAAGTATGAACCAGTCTCTGTCCATTCATCGACGAGGACGAATTCGATTCTTCAGCGCATGATAGATACATATCGCAGAACTTACGGTGCATCGGTACACAGTTTGTAGCATGGGCGTACTGGTGCCATTATAGAAATGGACCGTTCGACTCATAGGTGTTTCGACCTGGTAACTCTTATGATAGCGTTTCTTGTATGCTTTGGACAGGTTCATATCCAAATTGAGGATGACTTTTTCGAAAACCATGGTCAGCAGGAAAATGCAAAGATAGTATTGTCTGATATCGTCACTGGCAGTTTCCCAATCCAGTTTGCCTTCCCATAAGTCGTCTGAGGGGATCTCCCTGTTGCCACCAAATTCGATAAAGTCGAGTATGGTATTTACCATGCAGTAAACAATGTCATCCCAGCGATTAGGCGATCGATCAGAACAACCCCAAGATGACTTCTCGTTAATTACATTCTTTATAAAGTCCAAATCATATTCGCATCGGCTGGCAGGGTAAAAGAAGTTTTGAGGCACTTTTTTTGCAGGCGCACGTTCCAACGCTTTATCACAGACAATTAAGATCCATCGTCATTGGCCTGTGTTTGGAGATAATTTACCTTGACCAGCAAGTCGATGAAACTCAACGTATTCAATGGCTTTGCGGACACATTCCTCCTCGTTTGGGTAATGCGTAGATAGTGTCAAGAAAGAGATTTGTTCGGCTGCCATCACTGTACTCTCTTTCCAGCTGGTTTGTTCGGCAATACGTTGGATAAGCTCGGAGGATATTCTACGTATTTCTCTGCTCGTGCTTTCATTCCCATGATCTGTTGTTAAAAAAGGCTTGAGCAGCTCAATGATTTGCCAACCAAACATGTCCATAATATAATCCTAGCCCACGAAATGAAAAGAAAGGAAGATATAAGCTACGCAAAAAAAAAGATACATTCCTCCTTAAATGTTACCTCTAGTTTACGATCGTCATCTGTTTCTTCCAGTGATAAGCTCGGAAGAGTATCGATCACGTCCTCACCTAGCAGCACTTCCGACAACGTACAGATCAAGTTGAGCTGTGAAGCACCATCGTAGTCCTTGGCTTTGCCAAAGATATATTCCAAATGTTCAATAAAATCTACGCATTTATCTGTCTTTGTATTGGACAAGCCGTTTCTTTTCCTTGCATAGTAGGACTATATGATTAAAATCTTTTTGTTAGAGATAATTTTTTTTTCTTTCTTTTTTACGGAATTCTCGGTTCGCTTACCTCGCGCATGTCACATGCCAGCTTCTCCATTAATGTCACTTCCGGTTCGACATCTGTTTTAAGATCGTTTATGGAGGAAACCAATTGGCATTCCGGGATTAGATTCTCTGAACTTGTGTTGAACACTGTCGAATGTTGTCGTGAAGGATGCATAAGAAAAGGAGAACGAAAAATTTCTTCCAGCGAAAATCTTGTATGACTGGCTTCACCTTCGAACCAGCATTCAATGTGGGTTTACGGTTGGAAAGCAATAACCCTAATTGCAACTTATGATCGATGGCCTAGAGAACCATATAAATCTCTTTTCTTTGTAACAAACATTCATCCAATGCGATTTACTACTTCTGATTGGCCAGTAAAAGGATTCCTAAATGGAGGATAAACACAAACTTCTAGGAAGGCAAGGCAATCTATGAATGTTTTGATGTTTCTTTCCTGTCTTTCTTTGTATATGCCATTGATTGTTCTTACCATGTCAGTGATTTCTGGTGGCATTGCCTCACGTGCCGATATTCCTAGCGCACTACCTAATAGGTTACAGATTGCATAAAAAAGCATATTTTCAACGCTGTCATACTTTGCAGTGTCTAAAACGGATATGCTTCACCAATCAATGGAGGGGGCACGAACATTGTAGGGCAATACCTTGAATGTTTGTGGCTAAAAGTTTCTTCATACGCATGAACTCATACTTGGTACGGTAAGACAATAGACATTAAGAGGTCATGCATTTCTTTTAGTAACATTATTCACGAAATACTAGCAGTGCCCATTATTTTTTTTTATCCCGGCCTAATTTACCCCTTAGCCAGATGGCGTTAAAAATCATTATTTGCTTGAACACAATATCAGCGTCGTAACCACCTCCCCCACTTGTCTCTCTCTCTCTCTCTCTTTCTCTTAAATTGATATTTAAGAAAAACATCACACAAACATAAATGTCCGCAAACGCATTGTAACAGAAGATTCGCCAGAAGTCTTATCTGTTGTTTAAGATTTAGCGTGATTGATACAAAGACGGATTTTTCTTTCCGGGATATCATTCCGTGCAAACACCGCGTTATAGAGGTAAAATATTCCCTTTTTCGCTGGTGCCTTCAATATTGGATCTATTTTTCGCGCTGGTACTCCTTTTCCGCCTCTTCCCGTCGTCTCGTTGACATGTACGTGGATCTGGTTGGTCTTTTAGTATTTCGTCCGCAAAAGAAAAAATATCGAATGAGCAATCCGTTATTGAGTCATTCTTTAGCTTCATAGTGGTGATATGTGTATAATGAGTGTTCGTTGAGGGAGATATATTACAAAACGTCTCCAGTAACTACGCTATACACTGCACAGCAGCTTTAGCTTGCACCAGCAAACGTAGTCATGATTTGGCGTTCATGACCAAGCTCTCGTATAGATACATCGCTTCTTCCATTTCAGCAGCCTCTTGTTGTAGATATTCTTCGTATTCAAGTTCTATATTCGTTTTCCCCCATGTCAGTTATGCACCTCACTGTCAAAATTTTTACAACTATACCTGCCCAGTTATTGGCAACACTTTTTTCAATGTCAAGCAGATTCAACTCGTTTATGCCTTCTGCTTTAATAGCCTCTTCATGCTCGCGTCGAAATTGTTCCCATTCATGCAAAATCATATGAGACATCCACTATGAAGCTATGTTAATGAGAATGATTCACGACTGTGAGAGAAAAAAAACCAAAGAAAGGGACTAGCCTTATCTTGTCTTCGTTGGTCTATCTTCTCTTGCCGAGCAGATTTCATACGATCAACGCAGCGCTGCTTGAAGCGATCTTTCCATACATTCTGTCGCTCAGCGGCATGCGTTTTAACAGCCGTACGATGGACAGTTGACACGGCTTGCATCAAACTCAATATTGAACAAAACTTGTCAGAGTTCAATGCAAGTCTAGTGCCAGCGACTTTTTTGCAAGTCACTAGAGCCAATCATAATTGGAGCCTGAGCCCACTTCCACGAATCGGCTTTGGACATCTCGTAGCATGGTTTCAGGAACTATGTGCTGCAACAGAAAACAGCGGTATATTTATGCAATAATGGTATGGATTTCTAGCAAAGTAAAGTGATAATTATTTACTGCGTCACTATTTACTTAATGAATCAGTGGTCTTTATGGCCCTTTTTTCAGAAACTACACGCGCCGTGATTCGGGAACAAGAACGGAATTACTATACACACTAAAAGTTCGAATCACTTTAACAGCTCCTTATATCCATACAGTTTCAGCCAATCGCCATCCTAGACCTTTCTTACTTTAAACCAGGTTTTAGCGTGTTTGCTAATCTTTAACAGGAAATGAAAGCCCAAGGAGTAGGACGATCCGATCAAGTTTTAAGGAACCGCTTACGCTATTTTGAAGCAAACGGTAGCCGATAGACAAAAGAGATAGGAGTTCAACGTACGCAAAGCATTATTACTAACATGTTATCACTGTCTTTTTGTCCTGATGTGTCCAGTTGTTAGACATGATGGTAGCGTTGGATTAGTTTGCTGCAATAAAGCTCTGATGTTATAAAACATAGACATAATTCTCAGAGTGTAGCCAAGTAACCCGAAGCCATCATTGCATATGCAACATCACTGTCAGCCTGCCTTTATTTTTGATATCTGCAATATCTGATATCACATACAGCGTTATCGGCTAAACAACATTCGTATGGTAGAATCACTCAGGTTCAGGTCTGAAAGAAAAAGAACTAAAGTCGGTGTATGCCAGTGGATTCCATAAGGATAAGTTTTAGTTAAGTTCCAACAGATGCTGAACGGATGTTAGTGCCAGATATCTAGAACCATGGCAATAATTAGAATATGGCCGAAGTCTTCCCGAAAAAAATAAAGCCATTCAAAGCACGAGCACAGAAAGTGGCTCACACGAGCAGAAATAAAAACTGACAACAGGACTTGGTTGTTACTATTAGGTTTCTTTTTGGATAGGCGCTTTTCTTACATCAACAAGCATTATGGGAAAATCAGTGGCACTGACGGGATTTAGATCAAAACTGGCATAAAGTCAATGCTTCATATTGCTTTACTGCAAATGTTTGCTTTTAAGCAACAGGACAAAAGCATAGTCATTAGAGTATATAGCAATAACTATCAGCACATTGGCTTAGGAAGACTAATGGACGAAAAAGCACAAAGATCGCTATTACTTAAGTGAAAATTTGTTTGTTTTCGTTCACAGTTCTTAACGAGGTTTCGCATTCCCAACCATTCAATCTAAGCACTATGATGAATGAAAGTAAAACAAGAGCAAACATCTGTTTAACATACATGCACAATGAAGCGGAAAATGGTCATAGTGGCTGACGCGCATGTTGCGAGGTTATACAATATTTCCCTTCACTAATGGTTATGCAATTGCATAAGCAGGAAGAAAAAAAAAAAAGAATATAAATATCCCATCGATAGACTTTCCGCCTTATAATGTTCGTCTAAATCCAAAACACATACAGAGAAAAAGAAATACAAGCATCGGAAGAAATCGAGGCAAACATGGCTAAACAAAGATTCCTATTCATACTACTCATCAGCGTCTTGACCCTGTTACTTCTTCCTGCTTTGGGCGCTCCTCTTGAAGAGGATGCCAGTGGTGTTCACTACGATATCAATAACCCATCGGAAGACGGCGCTGTTAGCGAACACATTGGTCCTGTCCACGGCAGACCCACTCATGGCGGACCTACTCATGGAGGACCTCATCGTGGAGGACCTTCTCATGGAGGACCTACTCACGGAGGACCTACTCATGACAACGGACCAGACAACAGGGGTGGACAATGTGGTCAACTTTTGACCTCTTGCAGCTCAAATACTGACTGTTGTGCAGACATCTGTCTTCTTGGACTTTGTCTATAATCGTAACAAAAGGAGTCCGTAGGATTAAAGCAAGAAGATTGGATATGTTGTTGTCCAAACATGTTCAGTCTACATTGTGTCTGTAAATTGACAACTAATCAAGCTGTCGTTAACATCAAAAGCTAGTATTGGTCATGTCAAAGTTTTCTAGGCTTGCTGACCGTTCGAAGTAGCAATAAGAGGCTTCACTCGTACTATCTCTCTCTCATTTCTGTACTTTTCCTTTTTCTTGGCCGGAAGCCATCTTTGCCAACGGAGCATGTTCCTCAACTAGCATAAAGATTTATAGAATTGCTGAAAAGAGAAAAAATTAAGGGCTTCATTTTCTCACTTATAACTTTTTGATTAACATGGCTACCGGAATAAAGCGCAAGCGAACTCCTAATGATGGACAATGGTGCCTTAACAACATTGATGACTTGTCGTTGAAAAATTTTGTTACCAAGTTTTCTATGACAGATCAAATGTATGCAACCACGCGCTACAAGAATATCTTGACGAAGTATGCTCTCATTGATCACAAAGAACGTCTGCTCCAAGGATTGGCAACCTGGACAAAATCAACAGACGTAATAGACTTTTGGAAAGAAATGAAGCGTAAACCTGCCTTGCCTACTACGGAAGCCACATGCTCTCAAGTTATCAAGAAGTTGCTCATGACCGATTCCCAAAATCTCCTGGAATCTATTGACACAAGTGCTGATCAAGATTTGCCAGCAACAACTGGGGAAAACGCTCTAATTTCTATATCTGCAGCCCTGGAAGTTGATAGTGTAACTTCGGCACAAGATACTCTCCCTACTTCACCTTTTTCCTCAGCAAACCAATACAATACCAGTAGCAGCGAGGACAGCAGCAGCAATGGTGAATGGACCTTCAATGGCATCAATGTGACGAATCTGTTTAAACGATACCAACGCAAAATCAAAGACAGAGTAGTGGAAAGAAATTCGTTTCAAACAGAATCTGACCTCCAATAAGTACTTACCCTGTCCAACATCCTCTTCCTAGCCTACAATCAACATAGCGACTTGAAAGTTAAAATTTTTGGATGCCAAGTCATCGATTCGCTTTGCCATGCTACTATCACTCGATTTATAGGCAACTTGGAGGTGGACTTCTCAATGCAAGAGATATCTGATTTCGCGGTCATTGTAGACGATATCCAATCTGGGAACAAATTGACCATTGATGCCCAAGTGGATCTCCTCGACATGGCCAAGACTATGGGACCTACCAAAGCAGCTGTGGTGCGTGGTATTGCAAATCTGTAAGTATTACATAAATTTGAGAGGGGAGAAGAAAAAAAACCCAGGGAAATATGCTGACTTCTTTCTCTCTATCCACCTCTTCAACGTAGTGTGTCAAATTCCCAACGCGAGAAATTGTTGATTTGGATTCCCTTGGAGAAACTGAATTGCAGTCAACTTACTTTGATCCTGTATTGGCTCCTCTCCTCTCGAACCCTCAACAAAACGTGGTCTTGCGCTGGGCAAACAAAAACGATGAAGTATCCAATATCCGCCCTGACGCCGTCATCTCTACTATCACCCAATCAAAATATGGTCGCCCTTTGGGCTTTGGCGAGGTGAAGCCAGGCAACTCTTCAACAAACAATCACTCAGTTCGCATGGATACCCTTCGCCTAGCAACATTTTCCAAAGACACCATCAATCGTTACAGTCCGGACAGCTGCTTTGCCTTCCAAGTCAACGGTATGCGCCAACAGCAAAAAAAAAAAAAAAAAAAAAAAAAAAAAAAAAAAAAAAAAAAAAAAAAA
>MZZL01000389.1:0-27322 GCA_002749535.1 Apophysomyces variabilis | reverse complement strand
AAAAAAAAAAAAAAAAAAAAAAAAAAAAAAAAAAAAAAAAAAAAAAAAAAAAAAAAAAAAAAAAAAAAAAAAAAAAAAAAAAAACGGGCCTTAACCGGGCGGGTCATAACTGGGCCTATCACAATAAGACGGGCCCATTGACCGATGGGGTCAAATCTGTCGGGCCAAGTTTATGACCTGGAACCCGGCCCACTGAGGCCCACCCGCCAGGCATCTGGTCGGGCCTGAGATATCAAGAGTGAAAACAACAGAAAACAAGGTAGACTGATAAAATCAGCGAGACTATGAATATTATTGTCTTTATTGAATAGAAATCGTTCACTCGTTTATACTAAATCATCTGTTAACACTGATTGAGCGGACGGTATTTTATGACCTCATAAGAGATCTAGGATCTGTTTCTACAACCTGGATTTCTTTGATCGATAACAGACCATAGAAAATACGGAGAAGTGCACTGTATGAAGAAACCGGAGTAGAATCGATCTTATTGTTGTTAAGGAAATACATTTAAAGTCCACTGTCAGTGCTTTAGACATAGGTGGAGTGAAAAGTGGTCCTTATATGGGAATCCACCGATGTTGGACACGACACACCGAACCCTCATCTGTTCTCTTGCTCATATCAATGCTAATCCTTTAAAATACAAACTGTGTCCTGCCATTTTGGAATAAAAAGAATAATTCCTTCAGCTTTTTGTTATTTGAGCATGTGCGATGGGTCTGTCGGACAGTTGCCCGGGGACCCAGTGGGACAAAACCGAGGGCCTAGTGGGACCTCTGGTACAGATAATTTCCCACGAAACATGACAAACCGGACGAGCCATACACCACGACGTCCATTTGTCAACAAGGAAATTTCCCACAGTGCCAACGAGCTGATGGTCTGATTTCTTACTTTTACTTCATGACCATAAAGAATGCAGAATTTCCAACAGAAATCTTAACCATAATAGCATCTACGATGTGGATGCAGGACCTTCTCTCTTGCTCATATGTGTGTCGTAGCTGGTATAATTCATTCATAACGATCTTGCAACGGGCCAGATGGGCTATTCAAACCACCGAACAGCTATTGTCTTTTCTCTCTGAGGCGGAAATCTTCCCATCCAGAATAGAGCAAATTCGCGAGCTTCGGGTGGCGAGCGATGTCGCTATTACCCCGCACGATCTTTGGCAGATGCAGCGTGCCTGTCCTTTGTTAGAAGTCTTTCAGTTTCAACCAGATTGTGCCGAAGCACACCCTATCATACATCCTGATTATTACGGTATCTTTGGCAGCTGGCCTCGCCTTCGCCGTATACCGGTCGTTTGGTATTATTCAGATGAAGTTTTCCGCTTCTTACAGGGATCTGGCAAACAACTCGAACAGTTTCAACTTTCTTGGTCTGAAAGCTTCTTCTTCTCTAGGCAACGACAATGCCATCTACTACCAGAAAAACTATCCCCTTTTCTTTGCCTTAAATGCTTACGGCTTTTTGGCACGCCATACGAACCATTAGTGGTTCTCGAGGTGATGGATGAGCTCCATGAGATGGCGCCTTATCTGGAATCCATTTATTTGAATCCGATCCATCCTGAAGATGGCGGTGGCGAGGTCGCTTATACACATCCGACCATAACGGCACCATGCATGCGCTCCTTCACGCTGATAGGCGAGAGATGCGGACCTCATTGGTTCGATTATATTATGTACAAATATCCTTACCTTGAACTACTCGATGTCCGTCTGCACTGGGATTCTTTTTCTTATTCGTATCAAAGTGAACAGGACGAAGAAGAATTAGTGGAACTGACAGCTCATTTGCAACATCTAAAGCATTTTTCCTTGACCTTGCTGCGATGAGCCCTATCTTTTAATTTCTATCTGAACTTTTCTTTCTTAAACTGACGTTGTACTACTGTATATGTTCTTTCATATTTTGATTAAAATTAGCCTTAAGTTACCTTTGTGATGCATATATCCAGCATGGAATTCATGATTTGGAACCGGCTGCCATCGAGTGATGACCTTGTCTGTGAAGATGATCATATGACGCAGTCATATTCAGTCATCGATTTCAGTTTCTTGAAGAAAAGTTACAACATTATGTCGCTAGGATATATTAAGAATGTGTGTTTAGGTTTTTACGGACGGGAAACCGAAAAGAAAACATCTTTTTTTTTTTGTCTGTGGACTCTGGTATTTGCCCGTCTTATAAGTCCTCGTTGAGTCTTTCTTACAGAAAGATACTTCGATATGATTGGCTGATTTACTTGTGAATTTTTCTTTGTTTTTCCTTTGGTGAACGTCCATGACACCAATCCACGCAGCTGATGGCTATTGCCCATCAGCCCATGGACATAGGTTCTTGTTTTGAAATGCTAGCAGCATGTAACCATTTCTTGGTGAATGTCCTAGACACCAATTCACGCAGCTGATGGCAATTGTCAATCAGTTTATGAACATCGGTTCTCTTTGTATGATAAGATGCACGCGGCCAGTAGCCAAGTTATGGAAACAGATATCATTACCATTACCATTAGCATTATGTGTATTATCGATATTACATTGTCCTCATCTTCTTTCGTGTCGGCCTCTTGGAGGTCGCTAACATCGCCGATTTCACACCGTCCTCCTGTAACTTGTGGATCACTTGTGGAATCAATCTCCAAGGTGGATGCAAATAAAGCCTGGTCGAAGGTTATGTCTGGGAAAATGCATCCGTTCCCATCGCCATGGGGTCTGGTTTGTAACTCCACAACTGCGGAATTTTTGTAGTCGTCCGGGAAGCGAAGGCATCGATCGTCAAACGTCCCTATCGCTGGGTAATATTCTTGAACCACCTCATGGGCAAGTTCCATTCGTGAATTGCTGGTTTCTGCCGAACGAGGTGATCCGCGTCCATATTTTCCTTGCCTGCTATGGTTGACCTTGAGGGTTAAGTGAATATTTCAGACATGCTTCTGAAATTGCGAGTGCTAATTCTTCCAATTGGATGGATGCTGCGTCCCCAGATTTGATCGCATATTTCATCGATGTCGTGTTGTCCGAAAACACTTGTATCTCGAGTTTCTGAATCTTTTCCCGTGGAATTGAAGCGCGAATAAAATTGTTGTCAATTCCCTGGTATTGATCGGCTGTTCTTTTTCATGATCTGTCCATGACCTCGATGTTTCCATAATTGGGGACTTGATTCCCCACCCAATGTTGGAAGCGTCCACATATACTGTGCATTGTGTTTTCTGTTGATATTTCAGTCGAATTGGTAGACCATTTTTCTTCGCTGCTTCTGTCCATCACCATTTCAATTCCTGTTGTCCCTCCGATGATATCTGGAAAGGGCTTTTCATTTTTGTTTGTTCCTGAGGCTCCTCGCTAAATCTCATTGGAGGTACCTAACATGGAGAAGTGCTTCTCCTAGCGACGGGATAATAGCTGTGATCTTGCTTATCAAAGATGCCATTCCAGCAAATGATCGTATTGCCAACCCTGCTTGGCGGATGCGGGTTTGAATTTTGGCCAGCTTCTCTTTCGGTACCTTGATCATCATCGTGGATGAGTTGGAATTGAAGCCAAGGAATTCTTGCTGACTTGATGGCGTTAAGACACTCTTCTTCCAATCGATATGAATCCCAGGGACTTCAACTGTCGGATTACCTGCGATATGTGGTCTTCTAGCAGTTTCTTAAACTTTGCTACAATGCAAATGTCGTCCAAGTAATATACCAAACGAATTCCCCTTTGTCTGAGTGATTCAAGTGCAAATCGCATCAATTTCGAGAAGGAGGACCTCAATCACACTATCGACGATACGCTGAAAAACCTACACAATTCTATATCAATGATCGGTGGGGTTATTCGGCGCAATTTGGACGCAAGCTTCGAGATCATGAAGCACGTTAGTGAGTTTTGCATCCAGTCGGTACGATCCACGCTCACACTTTCGTCGACAAGCCTCGACCCTAGCAAAACAGGCCGTTATATCCACACAGAACACCGTACTGCTAACGTTCCACTCACTTTTGACGAAAGATACATGTGGCTTTCGGATAATGGAGTTGCTGTCAACATTGATCACAATGATCGAAGAGCAAAGAATAGTTTTGGAATTGTTAAAGAAAGAGCAGATTGGAGAAATCCAAGTCAAGTATGAAGACACTGCACGAGTCAAGATGCCATTTGAAATGTGAAATGATATAGTGACAATAAATGTATGGTGTTTGTTATACCTTCACAGTGAAGAAAAGAAAAATCGATTCATTGTTTCGTTTCTCATTCAGATAAAATGCTTTGATAAAACGTCTCAACAAAAAAAGTCTATAAAGGCCCAATTCCCCATTACAAAAAGAAACCTTCATTGTCGTATCCGATACGATTACATCACTATATTCAATGGATAAAACATCAAGTCCAGACTCTTAGTGCACATATCAGTTATCTTTTTGTCATCATACGTATTAAAAGCAAAAGGATTCAGATATCCTGAAGGATATGAATCAAAAAGAAGAGAAAGCTATCTTGGTAAGATATACAATTTATGAATCATTTTTTAACACTAATAACTTTTTATTTTTATAGTGACACCTGCTCAAGTATTCTCAGTTTCTTAATATTGTAGTCCTTGCCATTGATCCCCAAAACAACGAAATGTATTATTGCAAAGACTTGTCAATGAAGCAAATTCTATCCATTGTTCGGAAATATTCAAATATTCTCGATGAAAGGACCATTGCTTCGTTCAATAGGTGGTGTATTAGCCAGAACTAGAAATTTACCACTTACAATCCTAAAACAAAGCGCGACAATTATGGACTCAGCCGAACTCGAGAACTGTTTGTTCTGAAAGATGAATATATCGGTAATGCTATTGTATTATGTCTTCACAATTAGACTTATTAAACTTTTAGGAGACATTGTTGAAAAAATTACTGCTATCTTCAAAAATACCAAGCGTATGGCCGATCCTTGAAGAATGAAGGTTTTTGATGTGATTGGGTATATTCGTAAATCACCAACAAACGACAACGAAAACCGAATTCGTCTACTTCAATGTATGGTAGATAGGCTGAAAGAAAGGTCTCTGGTGGACAGCGTATTATCATCCGTGTGTTGTGACGCAAATGATGCAATTACGCAAGGGGATCTGAAAAAAATTAATGATTCGTTGACACAGCTTAGTGTCTCTGGTGATATCCAAGCTAATGTTGTTTTTTTTGCCTGCATAAAATATCTTATTAGATATAATAACATATTTAGGGGAATGTCGAGTGTCTGCTGCGTTAAGACCATGCAGGACTGACTACGAATCCTCTGGATTAGGGCTTGAAATGGGCGGGCCTTAACCGAGCAGGTCAACTGGGCCGGGTCAAGATATTGACCCATGGGTCACTACGCTGGGCCAAAGATCTTAACCCGGCCGGCACACTAAGCCTAACACATTAAGATGGGCCCATTGACCGATGGGCCAACTCGGTCGGGCTAAGTTCATGGCACGGAACCCGGCCCACTGAGGCCCGCCCGCCAGTCGTCCGATAGGACCAGGTCAAATTCCAGATCCAGACTCAGGATTTGGAAATAGTTCTTACGGTGAGGTGCAAACAGTAAAGAAATATGTATTTATCCAAAACAGGAATCATGAACAAATCAAGAAAAAACGTTGTCGTTTTATTCCCACACCAATGGAATGAGTGTGTATGATTCCGAATATCTTGGTGTTGAAAAATCGAGAGCTTTCAAATGCAGAACACGAACATAGCAAGCATCTAAATAAGATTTTATCTTTTCATACTGTAGCATCTGCAAAACAGTGCGCCGCATATGTATAAAATGTAAAATCGAGCTCTTTATTGTGAAACAGATTTCTCTATAGTTATTTGTTTTGTTATGTTTTTTGATTTCAAAAGCCAATAGTTACAGGTCCAGAAGTAGTAAGAAACATTTCTAGGAATATTTTGTTCATCAGTCGCAGTTTTTCCTTCTGTTTGCCCCTTCCCATTGTTCATCCGGAACATGATCCCAGTGAACTAACCACTCAAAAACATTAGCGAACCCAGATTTTGCTTACAGCTCTTCTGATTGGCAAACATTGATTTCCGAGGTTTCCGGAGCCAAAAGTGTTTAATTCTTTGTTTGAGAGGTGGAGTATGTCATAAATTCCGAATATGATTCATTTTATACTACAAATAAGAGAAATTAACGTATAAACAAAATGGGTATCTTTCGCTTTTCCTTTATCCCCTTTCAGCAAAGAAGATAGAAATCCCCTATATTATGTAAAGAGTTTAACGTTTTGTTGTCCAACGTTGTCATAACGTAACAGAAACCGCTTATTTGTTTAGACGTCGCTTATGTAAGAAGGGCATAACCATTTATGGGATTTTTTTTCACTGCCAGCGTGCAAAATGACGTTTTTGATGGATCTAGGAAAGTATAAAAAGAGGGATCATCTTATCGATAATTTCGCTTTCCATCGTTTTTACTTTGTACTTCATTACATTCAAATGGCACCTTACGTTGAATCCGATCCTGCAATCTCGATTCCTTCGGAGGCATTTACATGGGAAGAAGTTCACCATTATGTTTGTAAGTTTCCGCTATCCATTGCCTTGGCTCCCAATTGCTATTGCCCTTCATGCTAACCTTTTTTTCTTGGATTCCATAGCAACCAACCAGATAAAAAAGATTCATCGTAGTCAAAGCGTTCAGAAAGTCTATAACCAATGGATGAAGGACACTTTGGATAAATACGGATCGATCGAAACGTACCTGTTAAAAGAGAAGTTACATTTTCCGACGGATGCTTCCTCTATCGATCGCCCTCCCGTGATCCTCCTGCCGAATGACTTTCCTTATGCTGTTGAGCCAGGAATCAGTCACCTGTTGATGTGGTCTCAAACACCACTAAGCCAGGAATATATCGAAGAAATCCTTTTGTCCCGTTTTGGCATGGGCTATGAATGGGTATACTGGGTCAATCCTGTCGAGATCCAGAGTGTGCGACAACTGCCCCACGTTCACGTTTTCCTACGCCGCCGTCTTAGCCATGAGTAGAGAAATGTTGTACCGATTGATACGTATATCCTCTTGCCTTTCTTTTCTTTTCCCATTATTTCCACTTTTGTACAATTTTCATTTAGCATCCATGTTTAGAAACTTGCGACCTACAACATTCGTATTTGATTTTGTTTAACGTTCTATTTCCTACATCGCTCACCTGCCAGCAAAACTTGTCATACTTACCTTTCTCTTTAATAAATATGTTGGCACCTTTCGTTGATAAAATCTTGATATGTTGGTCAAATGAAACACATCTGATAGTAGGGTTTTGGGGAGAGGCGTTTGGTCATCATTGGGTCTGGTCACACAACCGGCATATTGACGCGGAGCCGCGGAGGCGAAAGTCCTCCGTGCGTTTGTGAAAGACATTGAGCCAAACGGTTGCACCTTTTTCTTTTTCTTTTTTTCTCAACGTATTCTTTCTCTTTGGTGAACTTAATTATCTCACCGATGGGTTTCTTGCCTCACTCTTCCACATTTTGTTTCTCTTTTTAATCATACCAAGAATAAAAAAGAAAAGGAAAGAAAACAATCAAGAAAAGATAAATAAATAGAAAAACTGGTAACGTGAACGTTTAACAAGAAAAACAAAGGGGGCAATGGTAGAAAGGGATTTATGAACGGTGTTACAACAAAAAGAAATCTTGTACAAGGTAAATTTTTTCCTGCCCGAAGGGCTTACAAAGAGAAAAAGTATGGGATGGGTATCATGCAAAATAGAAAAGGGGAGGGATCAAGCAGAAAAGAACAGGTGAGCGCAACAGAATAGACTCACTCAGACAAAACATGCATACGCGAGAGACACATTTTAGATCTGAAGAGGAAATATATGTCATGAAGAAGGCGGAAGATCCGGGAAGAGTTCGATAGCAGGAGAACAAGGTGGAGTAGTTATATCCTGCTGCTCAGGAGACCATAAATAAAAATCGTTTGCATTTGGCGATTGCATGGTAGGAGAAGATGGAGGAGACAATTGGTCCGGTTGTCTGATAGATTCCAAAAATGAAAGAGCATCTTCTAAAGCGGTGGATGGTGTTGCTGGTGGTGGTTGAGTTGACTGATCAGTAGTAGCAGTAGCCATAGGTGGAGGGCGTCCGGCAGGTGAAGAGGATGACTGATAACGGGAGGTTGGTTCATGTTCGTCCGATTTATTATGTTTACATTTTGGTGGAGAAGGAAGTGAAATGGAAATGAAATGCTTATTGTTGTCGCTGTTGTTCATGATCGTTTTGTAATTTTTTTTTCTCTTTCTTTTACTTTTTCTACTATGATTGCTGATATAGAGATAGAATGATGTTTTAATTGAATACAGAGAGCAGAAGACGAAAGGCTCCGTTCGTAATGAAAAGGTGAGTCGTTCCAACGCGGCCTGTCCACAAGAGGAAGGAAGAGAAAGAGGGAAAAGAAAGAAAGAGAGAAGGACAGGAGAGGGAATGGGGAAGGAGAACCTCCAAAAAAATGAAAAAAGTGCTGCGCCTAAAAACAGACTGCTTTTTTCTTGTTTCCCTTGGTTGTAGATCTGACGCCACTTTTCCATGACAACGAAGTCCCTTACTTTCCGCGGAAAAATACAGTGAGCTTTCATTCTACGGCTCTGCGTCGTTCCTGCTTGCCGTTTTTGGGTCCGCTTATTTTTAATTGCTCTCCCTTTTCCTCCCTTAGTTTTACTTCTTTTTCATGACCACGACCTCGTCCGTCAGGTAACACCAATGTCCTACCCACATCTTTTATCTTTGACGACGTCTTTTTTCTTTCTTTCTTTAAAATAAAAGAGTTGCTGTACGTGTCAGGCCCCTGACAGACATTGAAAAACAACAGCGCTGCAGCAGTCTTGTGGCCTTTGTACCGAATCAACCGCAAATCATCGTCGGCCAAGACCGTTCTTTTACGTTTGACTATGTTTATCCACCTTCAACCCAACAAAACGATGTCTACGAAACGTCCGTAGCTCCACTGCTGAATAAATTTTTGGAAGGGTGATTTGAATTCAATTTTATGCATCTTCCATCTAACGAACTTAACTTTCTTTAGTTACAACTCGACCATTCTTGCCTATGGGTAGTAAATAATACGTTCATTGTCGGACATAATATATCTCAGAAAAGTCTAATCTTGCGTTATCTTCCCAGTCAGACAGGTAGTGGCAAGACGTACAGTATGGGCATCGGTTTAGACTCGGCGCTGAACGCACTAAACGAAGGGATTGTTCCTCGTTTTATTGGTGCATTATTCGAAAGATTGGCTGCGCTACAAGATGATGGCCATTCATGCCAAGTCAGCGTGTCATTTTTGGAACTATACAATGAAGATTTGGTTGACCTCCTTTGTCCTACGAAGCGAGAAGGTTTTAACCTTTCTATCCGTGAAGATAGCCATGGAAATATATGCTGGTCAGGCGTAAAAGAAGAAGTTGTAAAGTCCCCACAAGAATTATTAGGGTAATACAATGTCTCTTTGTTTTTACTGGAAAATGACGCTTTAGATATTAGATACCTTCAGAAAGGATCTATCGCACGAACGACTGCTTCCACCGACATGAACCACACTTCATCTCGATCACATGCCATTTTTTCAATTCAGCTCAAGCAGACTATTCAGAAAAACGCAAAAAGCGAGGTTGAAGAGGATGAACATACACACAAATCGTTGCTAGATGCTTGTTCAACCCTTAGCCCGACGCTATCTTCATCTGCATGCAAGATGCTTGTTTCCAAATTCCACTTCGTCGACTTGGCAGGATCGGAAAGGGTAACTCGCTCCGTTTCCCATGGTGACACCCGGTTTAATGACCGCCCTTAGCTTAAAAGAACGAATGCCATCGGTGATCGAGCTAGAGAAGGGATTTCGATTAATTCTGGTCTATTAGCACTTGGAAATGTGATATCCGCCCTGGGTGATGAATCCCGCCGAGCCTCCCATATCCCTTATCGTGATTCTAAGCTAACACGGCTCCTGCAGGATAGTCTCGGCGGTAATAGTCAGACACTTATGCTTGCCTGCGTTTCGCCTGCCGACAGTAACGTGACAGAGACACTCAATACCCTCAAGTATGCCAATCGAGCGCGCAATATCCGGAATCGTGTTACTATCAATCAGGAACAAGGTGAAACTGACCGACTCAAATCGCACATCGCAAAGCTCAAGGAGGAATTGAAAAGCAGCAATGAGTACCTGGCAGCAGTGAATGACGAAATGGATAGCCTGAAAATGCAAGTCGAGCAACTCAAATCCAGTAATGCCTCCCTGAGGGAAGATCTTGCTAAAACCAAATATGAGCGTGATATTCTCCGCTGTCAGACGTTGTCTGCCGAGGGAGATGGTGCACCATCCGATCAAGTGCATGCGTTAGTGGCTGAGTATGCTCGTACAATAGAAACGCTTCGATTCCAATTAAACCAGGCAACCGAGAAAAGACGTACGTATCAAATGGAAGAGGATAACTCTACTCTCACAAACACCACCACCGCCAATACTACGCCAACACCCACTGGGACGGACCGCAAAAAGAAGCGACATAGCTACCGTTTTGGGAATAAGCGAGCTCAGCGGATTCGTCGAAGGCAAAGCCAATGTTCTGTGAGTCCGAAATTTGATATACGACACAAAGAAAAAGATTGTCCAACAATCTCACAATGGAAAGCAACTCTTCATGAAGAGGAGAAATGGTTTCAAAGTATTCAGGTAAAAGCAGTGTCATATCCGTCAACCTGAGGAATGTCTTAGTTTTCTATCCCAGTTAAAAGATCAATATGAAGAAGACGAAAAGGACGGTGATGTTATCTCTTGCACGGAAGAGGAAAATGAACAGGTGAGTTAATCGCAAACAAAAAAGAAACCATAAGCACGTTTGAGCGAACCTTACAAGCAAGGAGAAAAATACTGACGCTTCCCTATCCTTATAGAAAGATGATTCCATTCTTCATACGGTACTAGCAAAATATCGTCGAAGCCTAGGTAGCAAGCAGCAATTACTACGTCAACTTGAACAGTCTGAGTCTAAGTGCAAAGACTTGGATCAGCAGTTGGCTCATTTAACAGCGAGTGCTCAGCGGATTGCAAGCCAGAATAAGGAGGAGCTGGAACATATCCATGAACAATACGAAGCAAGGCAGAAGAAGCAGTGGACAGAGCTAAAGGCCTTGCGCAAGAAACATGCTCAGCTACTGAACAGCACCAGTTCAACGCAGACGCAGCATGAAGCAACTCTAAAAAATCTCAATCAACGTCTGGAAGAGATGAAGCATGAGAAGAAGAAAATGATGAAGCGTATGAAGCAAGAGTCCGAACGCGCACGCGAGCGCTGTGGCGATCATGAACGAGAAATCCAACGACTACGCCAAGAAGCCCAAGGCAGAAAACGGAAGGATCGCGAATCGTCTTGCTCAACCAGCATCAGATCATCGTCTGGCAAACGGACAACAGTAACCGGAGATATGGCGGCGCTCAACAGCCAGATGAAACAGGTAGCTGCGATGTTAAAGAAAGCCTTAGCGCAGAAAACAGTAGATCGCGCTTTACTGGCAAAGGCCATTGCTTGTGCCAATGTCAGTGTCTGTGTCCAACAAAACTCTAAGTTAGCCGCAAACCCTGCGGCTTCTCCTTCGGCCAATGTGAGAAAGACCGTGCTTGACAGAAAGCGTTTAATTCACAAGTAAGATCAGCAGCCAACCAAATGATAGTACGTTCATTCTGTTTCTCATCTTTTCTTTTGTGAAAAGGGCCATTGCTGTAAGTGTAGAGGGTAGGATGCCGAGCAAGAAAGCATTGATCGATCTAGCACGCAGGGTATGTAAGGCAGTGACACATATATCTCGTTTTTGTAACTGGATCAAAAAAAAATAGCGCGACCGACTTTTGCACGAGCAAAATGAGCTTCTGGCCGAAAGACAGGCAGTCCTTCAGGCTGACGCTGCCGAAAATTCCATTTGTGATCCATCCATACCGCAATACATGGATGAACGCATTGATACCATCACTGCCCATCTAGATCTTCTCAACCATCAGTATGAACAACTCCGTGCAAAATGCAACAGCAATAATGAAGAGAACCAAGAAAATAACGATAGCACTGCAGACAATGGCGACTCTGCACCTTCTCTTAATGACAGGAGCAGCAGCAACGGTGATGAGATGGCTTATTCTTTGCTGCAAAGCTTGGGCCCAACGGAGACCCGTTTAGTAGCCGAGGCGTTGATCCAGGATCTGATTCGTTTGAAAATTGAACAACAAACGACGCAGGTGATCCTTCGCAATATCGACAAGGCTTTGATGTTGTCTCAGCATGTGTTGGTACAAATGCGACGAGCAGCACAAGCTAGGATCACAGGCAGTGGTACGGAAGGCCTTGAGCTTTTTGACACATTGTATATCCGAGCCATGCACGGTCCTGTCAAGGTCATGCATGGCCTCATGCTTTTGGTCAATCCTCCTGAACCGCTGACCAGTACCAATACGGATGGATCGACAAGGAAAACAGCACAACAACACAGGACAAGTACAGGAACTTACCGTTCTTCTGTCCCGGTCCCGATTAAACAACTCCAGCGAAGTTAGAAAAAACAAAGCAATTATTATTTTGTTTATCCAATCTCCTATTTCTCTCCTTTTTAGCACTTTTTCATGTTACCCATCAGGACAAGGATTCAGATTCCCTTTTCTTTTCCTTCCCAAAAAAAGAAATAGGTCAAAGCTTTATCCCTATTACACACTCAGCCATGCAGTCTTGAGTTACACAACAGTTCCAGTAACCATGGCTACGGTGACACAAGATGTTGCACCGTCTTTTTTTTCGGATGCATCTTTTTTTTCTTGTACAGTGATAAGAAAGATCTTTAATAGGATTCTTTCTCCTCCGTCAGTCAAAGTCAGTGTCAATATCATTGTGAACCTTTGTTTCCGGGATTTTGGTCTTTTTGTGTTGCCTCATTTTCAAATTTATCCAAAGAAAGAAACTAAGAAAAGAATGAGAACGCTTTTCTTTCTGTTATACTATGTAATTGCTGAGATTGTTGGTGTTGGTAAAGACGTTTCTTGATATTCTATATTCCAATGGCGTGGAATGGATTCTACCGAGGATAGCTTTCTTTTTATGGGAGGAAGTTTCTCGGGTTTTGCCACTGTGTGATATGATCATTTCATTTGCTCTTTTTGAATGGGACACGCCAGAAAAAGCGGGCATGAACACACCTGTCCGCTTGTCAAGCATTAGAGAAAAGCAAAGCAAGGGGAATCCATTGGGATATAACAGCAAAACCTATCCATTGTTGGATTTGCTGCGGAACAAAGATAACGAACCAAAGATCGTCCTCCAAGCCACTGGTTCCTTAAAACTTTGTTGAAGGAGATGAGTGTCCCATCGTTTTCCTGAGTCATCAGACAGCTGTCTTCTATCTCGTCTCTCTCTCTCTCTACGTGGGTAGCCATGGCTTCATCCTACTGGACCAACTTGTTCGATCCAAAGCCAGTGGTGAAGAATGACCCACGCCATTTGCCTACATGGCGTAAACGTTTGTTGCTTGGTCTGGTTTGCTTTATTGCCATCATACCTGGTTTCTGTTCGACCATCTATGTGAGTTCTGCAAAGTTTTAATTCTATAGAATTTGGCCCAGAAAATGAAACTCTTTTAAGCTAATAAATATTTTTTCTCTTCTTTCAACTTTGTAAAATTTTCTTTTCCAGCTTCCTGCTTTAGAAGCTATTACGCAGGAACTTGATAGTCCGTCCATCATGGTGACGTTGAGTAACTCCCTTTATATGCTCTTCATGGGCATTGCAGTAAGTGCACTCTGTTTCAATTAAATTTATCTTGTTCAAACAGTTAAATCGATGTCTGTTTTGTGGATTTAGCCTATTTTTTATAGCAGTATTAGTGATCATTGGAACATTCGTCGATCTGTTTACTTTTTCTCCATTATTATCTTTACCGTCGGATCGCTAGCGGCTGTTTTTGCCCACGATATTTATGTACTACTCGGCATGCGAATTCTTCAGGCTACTGGCATCTCCTCCGCATGGGCCATCGGGGCAGGGTAAAAAGAAAGAAAAAAAAATAAGTAAGCATTGCAACTCCGCTCATTTGGGCTTTCTGGTATAGGTCTGTTGCTGATGTTTATGCGGTGCATGAACGTGGTCATGCTCTGGGTATCTATTTTACAGGACAGTTTGCTGGGCCTCTGTTTGGACCTATTTTTGGAGGTACAGTAAAGTCAAGGAAAGGAAGAGAAAGAAGCTGACACCGTTCCTTTGTTTCTTTTTCAAAGGTTTTCTCGTTGAACGATGGGGATGGCCATCGGTGTTTTGGCTATTGTTTATGATTGGTTGTCTTCTGTTGCTCTTGGTTCTGTTTGCCATGGAAGAAACCTATCGTGATGAACAAGTATGGGGACGCGATGACGGTGTTGAAGCCAAAATAGAAAGTAACGATTCCGCCACGTTGACCGGAAAAACTTGGGGAAACCCTTTCGCTTCTCTGGTAAATAACAAAGGGCAAAGAAAAAAAACCAACTAATCTCTTAATGGTACCTCCAAAAAAAAAAGGCATTATTACGCCATCCATTTGTGTTTATTTTTGCAGTAGCAACAGGTCTCGCTTTTGGAGGCATGTTTGCCATTGAAAACATGTTACCCGCCCTTTATACCCAGACCTATGGGTTCACTTCAAGTTTGATCGGTTTAAGTTTTATTTCTCCAGGCATTGGTGAAGTCGTAGGGTCTTTATTATCCGGAAAGCTATCCGACTACTTCTTAAACCGTAATGTGGCTCAACGAGGCGGAATAGCCGTACCCGAAGATCGGCTGGCTCCCAATGTTTGGTAAGTTTCCCTTCTTTTTTTTTTATTACCGGAGTTTTCTCTAACAAGGGAGGGGCTCACCCGGTAGGCCCGCCGCCTTTATTTTAAACCCATTGTCCTTCTTCTTATGGGGTTGGCCTGTGCAATTGGGCTGGAGTGTATGGGTTTCGATCATCATGTTTGGCGTTCAATGTTTTGCCATGGTTCAAGTCTTCAATCCTGCCATGTCATACTTGGTCGATGCTGTGCATGGTAAAGGTGCTAGTGTCACGGCGGCGGCGAATTTTGTACGCATGGTCTTGAGCTGCGTGCTTAGCTTGATCGGTAAAATAAAAAAAAAAAAGAGAAAAAGCGTTTTTATATTTACTAACATTTGAGTTTAGCCAACCCGATGACAGTGGCCATTGGTCCTGGATGGGTGACCTTTTTCTTTGGCATACTTAACTTCGTTTGGGCATTTTTATTACTCTTTATGAAGATGAAAGGTCATCTAGTCCGACAATACTCTGGCTACTAAATTTCCCATTGCTTACATTTTCATTGTTTCCCTTTGCTATTTGCACATTTGGGTAGTTAAAAACATTTGGAAATCTCCTTCATTTGCATCTCGCAGTTAGTAATAATAATAATAATAAGAACAGAATTCCCACTTTCTATCACGTCATTCATTCCTTTTTTTTATCTGATCGAATTTGTCATGCATTATGTAAAGTTAGTATTATCGATGGGATAACAACCGGAAGTATCCCAGCAACCCGGGTCTATAAAAGGAATTGGGGGCCTGTGCATACGTACGTATACTGTGATGAACATTTTAGTTTCCTTTAAGTGGGCCCTGAATACCCTAAAAGTAATACTCTCAAGATAACCAAGTCTTTTTCTTTTCAATAGACGAGGTTTACTATTGCAAACTCTTTTTCGTTGAATAACATTGACGTTGAAAAAATGGGATCTAAAATTTTTTTACTATCTTTGTGCAACATTAACTTTTACTATCCCGATCACGAAGCCAAAAGGGAATAGAAAAGGTGAGAGAAAAAAAAAAGCGCGGGTTGCTTAAGGACACGAGGAGAGTGGATGATGATTGGCGCAGTTTGGGTATGACTTCATTTTACTGCAAGTGCAGAAAGCGTCTGTTTCACTGCATAAAAAAAAGAAAAGGATAAGATTAGGATATTGAGGCTCTTTGGGCTAAGGTTTCCTTTTTTCTTTTTTCCCAGTCTTTCTTTTCTTTTCCTCTTTTTCCCTTTTGTCCTATGATTTGCGGAATAGAAAAATGAAAGAGTGAACAAAAATAGGATAGGGCTTGTGTGTTACCTTGCCTAAACGGAGGAGAGAAAGGGAAAACGTATACTGCTTTTGTGATCTGCAAAAAAGTTTCCACTCATTTAAACGTCCGAATGGCACAATAGCTCGCGTGGAAAGAAATATTTGCTGTTGCCCCTTTGGCGACGGAGTTTGTCAGGCTTGGGAATAGCGGAGGTTGAAGACATATGAAAATGAGTTACACACGCCGGTCTGGCGAAGGAAAAAAAACACAGAGCCTTGGGTTGCTAAGTTTCCTGCGTTCAAGACTGAAAGAGGCGGATAAAACACATTTTGTCTTTTCTTTCTATTTCCTGTTTTCCCTTTTCTTTGTTTACTTTCCTTTTCCAAATTACGAGGCTAGAGTTTCGAATTTTCCCTTTTCGAAACCTCTTTTCCTCTATACACTAATACATACTTTTCTTTCCCTTTTCCTCCCCTCTTCTTCTTCTTCGTTCTTCACTCTTTATCTTTTCCTGGGCAACCTTGGACACGTGTTACACATTCATATAACAACATGTCGACAGTGTCGATTGTGAGCAGAGTACAAGCATTGTATTCTTTTAAATCCAATGACCCTTCCTCATTAAGCTTTAAACGCGGTGATTGTATTGAAGTTCTCACCAAATTACCATCGGGATGGTGGGACGGCTGGTAATAACAAACTTCTTTCTCTCAAGAAGCAAACAATAAAAAGGAAAGGAAATGGGAAAAA
Organism: Apophysomyces variabilis; assembly: GCA_002749535.1. Taxonomy (NCBI): domain Eukaryota; kingdom Fungi; phylum Mucoromycota; class Mucoromycetes; order Mucorales; family Mucoraceae; genus Apophysomyces; species Apophysomyces variabilis. The sequence continues at coordinate 10,473 of MZZL01000389.1, read as the reverse complement.
TCTGACTGTTTCTCTACTTTGCAACTTTCCTTTTGACAGGTGCAATGGTGAACGAGGCTGGTTTCCTAGCAACTATGTCCAAGAGATCGAAGAATATGATGAGGATGACACACAGACCATACGCGGAAATGAAAGCGATACGGCGCTGACAGAGGTGCATTTCATTGTGTGCGTGAAGAAACAGGCCTGACTTTCCTTTTTCTGTATGGTTTTATTGTAGGCCCATCCTCATGCATGCATAGGATCAGCCGAAGATCAGCAGACCGTTGTGACCCCTCGTCTACGCCATGGTGTTCCGCTACAAAGAAATAATGAGTATAGACTAAGTCTACCATACCAACCTTCCGGATTTGAAATTCCCGACATCCATCTTCCCGGTGCATGGTCATTGCAGCTGACAGAAGATGGTACTGGTCGTTATTTTTATAACCAAATGACGGGTGAAATGCGATCCGATCTGCCAGAAAATGCAGATCTTGTCGACGATCATTATCAGTATCCTATACGCCATCGTCATAATGGATCAATCGACAGTACGCAAAGTGACGACGACGCTTTCGATTTTAGGTCGGTCGACAGTCGTTTATTAGATGAGCGGAGCCTTTCTGACAAGCTGGAGGAGGATGTCGTATTTCCGGATAAGGTGAATGGTGATGGGGTGCGTTCATTAATGGAGTATGAATTTTACAGAAAGACTAACGTGTCCCCTCAGGTACCTCCACCATGGGAGAAAAGAACAACGCCCGACGGTCGGGTATTTTATTGCAACCTGGAGACGCAAGAAACGACCTGGGATGCGACAGAGATCGATTCCGAGACTGGGCAATTGGTAAAGCGAACCTACATCAATAGAAGATAAAGAGGACCTAGTACTGATATTATGTGAATTTTTACATTGCAAAACAAAAACAATAGATGGCCACACCATTGCAGGATGATGGTTGGCGATTGAATATAGAGGAACTGTCTGGACAGTTCGGACCGGCGAAACCTCCTCCACCTCGGCCACTGCCACGCTCTCCGTCACGACAACCATCTGTTCGTAGAACGACGGTGATCGATAGTCATGAACCACTCACATGGAACAAACTTCTGGCTCATATTGCCCTCTCGATTCATAATCTGAACACAGCCGCGAAAAATATGCAGCGAACGATGCTGGTACGGTATGCTTCGGCTATTGTGGATGCTATTCGGATGATGCTTGTCACGTCTGGAACGATCGATAAGGAATCCGTCCATATAAAAGCCAACGCTGTACTTCGAGCGCATCACCGTGCTCTGATGGCTTCTATGTCCAAACTTGTTCTGTCTTCCCAACTGAGTGCGGAGGGAGCCCCTGACAGCTTGAATAGGTTACTTTCAGAAGCAAACGAGCTATTACTTGCTGTCCGTAACTATGTCAGCACGTGTCAGGATATCCACGTGCCTGTTCAGCACACCGACATTCGGGTCCTAGATGACGACGAAATGACAAGCAAAACTAAATCCAGAAACGATCTAGCCACAGTCGTCGATGGCCATCGAGCCAAATACGCTCTGCAGAATGATTTAGCCGATAACTTGGAGACCTATGGTATTAGTATGCACGAATCTGTCGAGGGCATGCTTTCTTGCATGAAGGCAGAGGAGGCACAGACCGACGACAGATTGACCCTTGCTTCCCGTCTATTCGCCCAATTTCGCAATCTGTCCAACCAAACGGGACAATTTATTGGTATTATTGAAGATGTGGACTATGGAAGTGTTAATAATTCGCCGTTGATGACCGAGCTTCAGGAGAGCAAGCAACAACTTTCTTGCAGCCTTGGTCTGCTGTTCTACCATCTTCAGCTCTTGACAGACGAAACCACTTCCAGGAAAGATATCCTCATCAAGTTGATTAAGACGGCAAGTGTTGTGAGTGAACCAATCGGAAACATTTGTGCTTGCGTGAATGATTTGGTGGAGGAGCGCAAAAGCGTTAGCCGGGCGTCGGACGTTTCGATGGATACGATCTATGAAGGAGGAGGGAATAAATCGAGACGATTGCCCAAAGAAAGTATCATCCGCGAGGAAGGAGAAGTCGATATGGATGCTTTCAGTCGCGAAAACGAGATGGGCTATTCTGATATGGAGATGACGAGCTTGTATGGAAGTACATTGAATGAAGTTCCTTGGGAGCCTAGTACGACGCTTACCCCAGAAGATATCAAACGACATCGATCGGAGCCGTCGCGTGCATCTGGGGATGCATTTAGTGGTCTAGCAATGCAGCGTTCTCCTACCACGCCCGAGACGCCGTCCAAAACATCGGCTAAACTGAAAAAGTTCTTTGGTGACGATGCTCCCGCCGCGGTCGCAGCTGCTGCTAAACCGATTGTCAATGAGCGACCTTGGTTTCTTCAATACGATTACGACGCGAACGAGATTATGTTTAATATGGAAGGTTATGTCAAAGGTGGCACACTGCGGGCTCTTGTGGAACGTCTTACACTTCATGACTACCTGGATATGAACTTTATCAACACGTTTTTGCTGACATACCGTTCATTCTGTACTTCGCTTGAACTTCTCGAACTGTTAGAGGCCCGTTTCAATCTTACACCTCCCGAAGGCATGACAGAGGAAGAAAAAGATATATGGTTACAGAGGAAGCTAAAGCTGGTGCGTTTGCGTGTTTTTAATGTACTGAAAAATTGGCTGGAGTTGTACTACAATGAAGAAGATCATGTCATTCTTGATCGGTTGTTACACTTCACAAACACGAGTATCCGTAGTTCGCTTAGCTTTTCATCTGACCAGCTTGAGCGACTGATCCGGAAACGGCAAGAGGCATCCACAGAAGGAGGATTGAAGAAAATGGTGTTGACATTGCCAGATCCACCCGAGCCCATTTTACCACGCAACCGGAAAAAGTTCCGCTTGTTGGATATCGACACGTTGGAGATGGCACGGCAGCTGACGATCATGGATTTCAAGATGTACAGTGCTATTCGCCCTGTTGAATGTTTAGATAAGGCTTGGTCCCGAGATTCGAATGACGAGAAAGGAAGCGTCGCTGTTCATATCCGGGCTTCGATTGAGTACTGTAACCAGGTCACAGCATGGGTATCCGATGCTGTTCTGAGCCAGACTGAGATCAAGAAACGTTGTACTTTGATCAAATACTGGGTTCAAGTAGCAGAGGTATGTTTTTGCAGTCATAGAGAGATGCTTGGATCGTACATTCTCACTCTGACCCTTTCTTTTTTTGGTTAATAGAAATGCCGGATTCTAAACAACTTCAACACATGTATGGCTATTCTTTCAGCCTTCGATAACAGTTCGGTGGGTCGACTCAAACGAACTTGGGAGGTAAGACGAAAAAGAAAACAAGAAGATGGCAAGCCTCCTTATTTAATCACAACCATATTGCTGTTTTTCTATAGATGGTCGGTGCGCGTACCAACCAAACGTTGAATCAGATTCGCAAACTTATGGGTGCCGAACGCAATTTTACCGAATACAGAGCGATTATTCATTCTATCAACCCGCCATGTATACCTTTCCTCGGCATTTATCTGCAGGATCTTACGTTTATTGAGGATGGCAATGGCAACTATCTCAAGAATTCAAAAGAATTAATCAATTTCGCTAAACGAGCCAAGACAGCCGAGGTGATTCGTGAAATCCAGCAATACCAATCCTCCTTATATCAGCTTAAACCAGTGGAAGAAATCCAATCCTTCATTTTGAGCAATCTTCAAAGTACACGAGACGAAGATCAGTTGTACGAAGAAAGTCTCAAGTTGGAACCAAGGTAAACTAGTTTCATTGTCTCTAGCTTGTGCGGTTTGTCCGCTATTATTCACATACCTTCCGTCAACGTTTGTTAGAGAACGTGAAGATGAAAAGATTACTCGTCTTTTACAGGAGTCTGGATTCTTGTAAAGCTTTTCATTGTTATTCTTATCAAAAGTATTCTTCTTTTATTTTCTCCATTGTTATTTATCCTTTGTCGCCCAAATCCTTTCCTTTCTGCTGTCCTTGCTTGTTCCTATTATTCTTGTTATATTCCTACCCAGTCCATTCTTTTTTTTTCCTTTTTGATTTGTTTGTTTGTAATTAATCCTGATTTAATTACTTTTTTATTTATTCATTATTATTGCTCTGAAGGATCTATCGTTCTTGTTGTCTATGTATGCGCTTCATAAATAATGACTATTTATCTTATTCTTGTTTATCCCTCTCTTCCTACTGCCTGTTTTGTCAGATGAGGCAAATAAACTTTTAGCTGTCTGCGGATACGCTATCAGTTATTCAGTATAAAGCTTAAAACAAATGAGATCTACCACGGTGCGGGTTGCGTTGTCAAGTCAAAACTTCTGATTTCTCTTAACTCATCTTTCTCTAACATATAGCACAGTCTATAGATGAGGTTGGAAAAAGTATCCTTCTCTCACCTTGTATAATAGAAGGGACGATGGCGTTTTTGGTCTGGCAGTGATGATGTTCGTTAAATACTAAGAGGATTGAATATATCGAATAAGGAGCCAAGTTCAGGTATGTATTCAGTTAGCATGGAACAAGATTGATAAACTACTATATATGCATCTTGATGAGGTAAAATACGGAACATATAACCAACAAGACTAGCTCAAAAAGAATGTGTTTTGTTTCTCCGTTTTTTCCTTAACTCTTACCTGTTCAATCTATTCCTGAACTAGATACACAATCAAGCTGGTGTGCGTTAATTGGATATGACAACAGCTGCTTTAAGGATAGTTCTGGTTCACCCGAAAATTTTTGGCGTGGCAAACTGATCCATTGCTTCCGAGTCACTTTCCGCTCCCATTTGATCGATGAAAGTACACATTCTTGCTTTCTGCAACAAACCCGGTTAAAAGCATAGTTTATGGCAAAGCCAAAATACATACCAGTTCTGTAGGTTACATTTATCTACTCAGTCGCATGAGATGGTAGGCGCGCGTTGGTCCAGAAAACCGCCATTCGCTCACACCCGTGAAGGTGCTAGGGCACAACGCTACCTCAAACCAAGCGGTCGTTATGTGAGCCTATAGCCCGTCCCCTTGACAATGAACATCAAGTGCAGCGGTGGATATGGACAGTCTACACACAAGTAATAACTTGGCTTTACTGAGGATTGTCTTTCCCATTGCATCTGCAGGCTTTTCATCCTTCTAAGTTAGAACCGTTTAGCCTTCATTTTGCAAGTAAAAAAAACTTTGAAAACTTTGACAAGAGGGAATCATCAACAAATTGCATACATGTTGAGATATAGTATTGGACTTATGGGAACGTTTATTCGCACTAGTAGTTCGCACCAGAATAATAGCAGCATATACAGTATTTGCAAAAAAAAAAAAGGCCAACGGAGAAATCTCCAACTAACGCGATGCAAGTAGATAAGCCTAGGGATGCGGACTCTCGTATGAGAGAAGCAGTAGAAAAACGTACTTACACTTCTTACACTCATCAAGAAAAGGCCAGATTCTTTAAACTGAAGATTGAGAACTGTATGAGTGCTTCTGGTGCAGCGAAATAGTTGGGCATTCACGTTCGTACAGTCCAGAGATGGGTTAAACAGCATGAAGAGTCTCCCAGTAGCATCTTTGGTAGTGTAAAAAGAAAGGTCGTAGACGCATCCTGACTGAGGAACACATAAAGACCGTTAACGATTTTATTGATGTTAATCCCTCTGCAGTTATCGCTGAAGTAACTGAGCATTTAATGCAACAGTTCAATGGTCTTAAAATCACTAACAGCGCTGTTTATAACCTCATGAGAACAGAATATAATCTTTCCGTAAAACAAGCAGAGTTTCATTCAGTGGAGAGAAATAGCCCAGAAAAGATTGAAGAACGGCATGATTGGGTTCGCAAGTGGGAACAAACTGATATGAACTTCTTGACCAATTGCGTGTTTCTCAAGGAGTCTGCATTTCATATAAACATGAAACGCACAAGAGCATGGTCTAAGAAAGGTACTCCTGCTATTGTTACAGTGCCGACTACGAGGGCAAAGACTACGACTATATTGGGTGCCATCTCTGCTTCAGGTTTAGTTAAAGTAAGCTTGAGAATACCAAGACCTGTTAAGAAGAGAAAGACTGGACAGGAATATGGATATGTGAGCAGTGGCACTGTTAGGGGCCACTATATTAGCTTTTTAAAAGACACTTTGGATGAAATGAACCAGTATCCACATATGAAAGGTCACTACCTCATTATGGATAACGCTCCTATTCACAAGTCTGAAGACGTTGCGAAGTATATTACGTCCCGAGGTTATCGCTGTGCTTATCTTCCCTCATATTCTCCTGAACTCAACCCAATTGAGCAATTCTGGTCTGTAGCTAAAAGTAAAGTTAAGCGTCATAGATTTCTGGAAAAAGAGACTTTATCGACAAGAATCACTGATGCTTGTAACAGCTTAACGGTGAGCGATTTCTACGGTTTTTGTTTGTCATTCACATACTGTTTATTGAACACTTTTTTACGCTACTCAAATAAATTTTGGGTCCATGCAAGGATCAAGTTTGCGCTAAAGGGGATATAAATAAGCGTCATTATTAAGCGGATTATGAGGGAAATATATTTTGCCTACATCAATTTGGTCGTCCGGTGGACACAAAATTCATTCGAGCAGCGTAAAAAATACGTTCACGGTTAGTAAATGGAAGGATAGCTTGACATCTTTTTTTACTTACTCCCGAAGGGTAATCCTACCCAAAGGTAGGGACCGGCCCCGCACCTGTGTCGGTGGGGGCGGCGAGAGAGAGAGTCACGGCTTCTATGAGTTGCCGGTGGAAGGTAACGCACTGCAGAGGACTTGAAGCGATGCAACACCTGGCGAGGACTTGGAAGCAGAAGATAATGAATAACACTGTGCATAAACAGACAAGATTTATTTTTCACTTACCGAGTGGAGTGCAGGGAGCTTACTCACACAACCAAGGTGGTTCGGGACAGAGGTTATGCAGGCTAAAGGTTACAGAAGAGGGACATCAGTCATTCTGTACATATGATCAATGCGAAGTACATACCGGGGGGTTTTTGGAGAACAGAGCCAAAGAGCCAAAAAGGTGCTGTCCCTTCGCTTTTAAATAGTACGTGATTTACTGAGACCAAAAATCACAGCCATGGATAAACAATCGATGGATATCTTATGGATGACAACAATTCTCCCAAGAGTAAAGATGGACTCAGTCTGACAGAAGGTCTGGAACAGAATGGGACATCTGTAGAGGAAACAAACCCTCTTCGTTCGTTTCTATACGTCATTGATGCTATCATATCCGTGTCTGTCAGTTATGGGATCAGAAGCTGTCAGGGCAATGGTACCCAGTTCCGGTTCTTCTCAATTGTATTGCTTTACATTCCACTTTAATAGTTCCTGCATATAGTTATACTCTTTTTTTTCTTCTATTGTATCTTAAACTTTGTCTATTAGGCAATCACAAAAGATTGGATTGCCATCGAAGGAACGGTTATTATCTTGTCATGGATAATGCACCCATCCATACACCAGTCAAGGTTAAGCAGTTGATCGAAAAAAAGAGGATACAAATGTCTCTATCTTCCTCTCTACTCTCCCTTTTTTAACCCAATAAAAGAGCTTTGGGCCAAAGTGAAGGCTGGGATGAGAAAGGAGCCCTTACGAGTTGACGATAACTGTCAAGAACGTATTGTTCAAGCAGCGCGAAAAGTAAAGCACTCAGACTGTCAAGAATGGATCAGATACTCTGAGAGCCTTTTCGTTAGATGCAAAAAAATAGAGAACCACTTCTTTAAATAAAGTCGTCTTGCTGTGGTTTGAAATAAACTATCTCAGTAAAAAGTGAACATGGACACGACTTTTACACAAAGAAGGGTAGTCTGACCGCAAATATTTAAAATTAATCATGCAAAGTATTTTTTTGGATTCCGCAAAAACTTTGAATCTCCAGTCCGCAAATAAAACAAAGAAAACGCGCAGACAAATAGGAAAAATACATAAATGCTGGGATTAGTGCCGCAGTAGAGAAAACATGTAATATCTCCATTACAAGTCGCGTATTACAATCATTCAAGTAGGCTAATAGGCAGGTAGGTCATCCACGTATGTAGATTAACAAGCAAGATTTTCTGAATGTGCACAATATTGATGTAAGCAGCTACAGCACACTTCAAAGATAGTGTACATCAACTATCCAAAAATAATGGTGATCAGGGTTTTAATAAAAATAGATAAGACTAATATGGCAAGCAGGGGGATGTAAGCAAAGGAATATATCCAACCAACTACGAGATGGCCACGATCTGTGAAAGATAATAATGCGATTAAAAGGAATGGTATATGGGTGTGTACGGAAATCATGAGCTTTGCAGTTTCTCGTCTTTTGTTAAGTGTCAGTGCTGGCTCTCCATGCAAGACACCTCTCCCTTGATTATCTATCGAAATAGACTGGATTTCAATTCAACAAAGCATCTTTTAGGGACAAGCGAGCTCCCACTCCCGGCTGGGATGGCAAAACTATGGCAGCTAGGAATTTCTCCGACGCAGGGCAGGGTGACATCGCTCATCCATTGTGGCCAAATACTATCTCCCACTTCCAGCTGGGATGGTAAAAACCATGGCAGCCAGAAATTTCTCCGACGCAGGGCAGGGTACAAGCGTATTTGCCACAATGCTTTCCTATAAAATGCGCCTGACCGCAGACAATCCTAACTTAACTCTTGGAAATGATGCCTCTGTTGCAAAGTTGATTCATGAGCAACAATCAGCATGTAACCACCCATCCAATGCTTTGATCTGAATGTCTCTGCCTAGTTAATGTTTTCAGTAACGCATTTGAATAATTGGGAATCAGAAAGATAAACGAAATTCGCAAGTAAAGAGTAATTTTACAGCAAAAAATAATTGATCGGCCAGATGATAATGCAATCACATAATTGGAGTTGAGGGGAATTACTGCGGGACACTCCAGTCCCCCCATTTCTGAGCGCTTTCTAAAATAAAGGTGACGATGATTACTATAAACAGGTGGAGTGTAGTACGGGAAATAGCGGAGTACTGTAGATTGGAGGAGTGTCCCCAAGTGGAGTGTCCCGTAGTGGAGTGTCCCAAGTGGAGTTTCCTGTAAATGAAATCTGTCCATATAACAAATATTAGCAAAGATAAGGTAATTATGATGAATGAATATGAAACAATTCTGACAGTAGTAGTGGAAAAGAGGAGCTGCTTATAACAAACTGTTAGACATATAATTTGGTATTTAAGTTGGTAATAATTTTGCAACATAGCAAATATAGTTGTATATAACTAGTTAATAGCAATAACAGAATCACTGCTTTGCTCGGCATCCTTTTCAATAGCAAGATATCTCCATATAGTTTTTCGGATATTATGCCCATAGCCTAATTTAGAGCACGCCTGTTTGACGTATCTTTCTATACGCGGCCACTTCAGTTTGATACCGCGTTTCATGTTCAACGTTATCCAGTGGTTTCCGTTGACATGGTGCAAGACAACTGGGAGTGGTTTCTGACGGGGTAGTGGCCCACGCACAGGGAGATAAAGTAAAGGCGGGTATACCAAATTCCCATTTGTATCAGTTGTCTCGTCGTCAGAATAAACAGCAATAGGAACGCGATATGTGTATGCTGCTAGTTGAACACATTCAGGAGCAGTAAACCAATATTCCGTATTTTTGCAGGGTAGATGTTGACCATTCACTGACAAAGAAATGTCAATTCCGTGACTAATGAGCTCCTGTAGCTTTTCAACTGGGCCAATTGAGGGAAAGTAGTCGCGATAAATAGCCGCATTTTCGACCAAGCAGCTAAGCATGTCCTGTTTAACCTGCAGAAACTTGTTCTCATCATCTTTGAAAACATGTGCGAGCACACGAAAGCCACACTATCCGTCAGCTTTGACGTCGATTACACTTGTAAAGCTGCTCGTGGTATATCAGTGTTGATATGGAAGTTAGCGGTCTCATTGAGAGTACGTTTGGCCCTAAAATTAATTAGCCTGCATGGCACCTATTTTACGTTCTATACCTTTTGTTTTCGATGCTCTTAAGAAACTTGTCTTCACGATCTCGCTTTCCAGGCAGAATATAGACATTGCTGTCAATAGAGTTATTCTCATACATGCTGTCCAAGCTGGCATTATCTTTTTGAGAATCTTTGCGGATTTGTTTCTCCTCAGTTTCAAAACTGGACTCGATCCGTTTCCCACTCGATGTCTCTGAGCGTCCTTTCTTTTTTGTCATATGAGGAAGTTTCACCTCTTCTAAGGGTACTTCTTTTAAGGAGTCGAGCGCATTACTGATAGTCTGTATTATTTCAATCTTCTTGAAATTGTTTTCCGCGTTCCCAACTGCGTCTTGTATACGTTACAATAGAGTTAACGTGTTTTGTTGGATTTCCCCGCCAATGGTTGACGTATTTGCAGGAAAATATTCTACGTTGTGTTGTGATGCGTAAGACAACTACACTAAAAGAC
>MZZL01000388.1:107776-242504 GCA_002749535.1 Apophysomyces variabilis | reverse complement strand
CTGAAAGTGTATCTAGCAATGTATGCGCGTTGTATGTTTTGGTCTGTTAGTTGAGCAAAACATTGAAAATCATATAGTCCAATAAAGTCCGCGTTTGCATTTGGAATATCGTTATCGTGCCTGACATAATCTTTGCGCAAAGAGCTATTTAATTTTAACATGCTAACTCATTCTTCACTGTCACGGAGTTATCTGCAGTGTTTTGTTGATCTCGCAGCCCTATATCAGTAGGAAAACATTTACAATCTGTTCACACATACAGAATAGAGCTGATTCTTAAAGGCTTGACGATTGTAAACAAGCACGCGTAATAACTACACTCAACTGGTACAAATTTTAGAAATGTAAAACAGCTATCCATCCAACATCTTCCTTACGGTACATGCGTTAATTAACATCACTCAATCTATGGATCAGTCATCCTATAAAATGTTTTACCTTCTATTTTCCAACAGGTAGATGTCAAACTGTGGGTAGGGAAACAATACGTCATAATTCAGCTTCGCATTTGAAAGAGAGCCTCGAAAATTAAAAGGGCTATTGTACTGTGTTAGGAGTCACGTTATTCCCTTCATTTTCTTAACTTTTTCTCTGGCATCAGATGGATTTCTTTTCTGATAGGCTCGTACACACGAAATCAATCTATGTTCTTCTAGTTCTTGTCCGTACGTATCACATTAGATTACAGACAGGTATTCGCGTTATGCTCGTTCATTATATTGGCTAAATCACGTTGTTAAATGTTTGGTCGGCAAGGTTCTGCCATAACCATGAAATTGCATGACAGGAAAAGGAAGGTGCTATGTTACGTCGAGGAGTGGGGCATTAACCAAGCTGGTATGCTCTATACGCAAAAGAGATGCGTTACTCTCCTAAAGAATAAAGATCGTTTTATAGTGGTAACATGACCGTGGAGATATGGTTGGTGTAAAGCATGGTAAGGGGAGGAGAACATGGGGACTATCAAGATACGTACATACATGCTCTTCACAGTCACTTGCACCAAGTGTGATAATTTTGTGCTGCTTGACAGGAAGTGCTTGGATTCATTGATACATGCATTTTGCGTTAGCCAAAAGATAAAATGCTCTGGGTTGCAAACGCACGCTATGTTCAAGAAATCAAGTGGTATACACCAGGGCAGACGTAGGGCAGACGTAGCTCTTTGATGCGATGCTCGCAGGTTTTCGAAGCTATGCTGTGTCATATTGACAGATATAGTTGCGAGTTTCTTAGGGACCATAGGTAACCCGATCTTTTTATATAATCACCCGGAGCCTTCTGGACCATAGCAAAAATTCCGGCCAGTAGGTCATAACGAACTTTCCGGTCCGGACGCTAGCATCTGGCAAACATATATCAAAAACAAATACTCTTATTTCATTATACAGCCTCGGTTTTGTGTATAATCAACTATATATCCTTGTTACGGTTTAGTAATTGCTTTACTTCCCAAAAACATTTTATCCTGATCGATTTTGCTAGAGCCATACTAACAGGACATAATAATTATCCAGTTTTTTACAGGACTTAAGAATAGATTTTACAAGATATCACCTTTTCTTTGCTAAAATGTAGCTAAAAAAATTTGAGCATTATTATGTTACGATGGCGAAAGTAGAATGATTAATTCTTCCTCAAGTGAACAATAACCATTAGACTGATCTTTTGTTCTTAGTAATGAGGTAGTAAACTAAAAATAGGAATATATGATAGGAACTAGGATACTAAACTAAAACAAAAAATTTTCTGCGCAAAATTTACTAAAAATCGCTAGATATATGATGGCTGCAAGCAAACCTACAAAAAAGATTACAGGTACAGTGCCTCCCCGCTAATGTCAATCTTCGTTAATGTCAATCCTCGCCTATTTTCAATCATTTTGAGATTCCCGAAAAAGAGGTTTCTATGCTAATTCAAGCCATTGCATCTCCCCGTTATTGTGACTCCCCGCCTATTGTCAATCGATAGGCTCTAACCAAGTCATTGACATTAGCGGGGAAGCACTGTATAAAGAAATAAAAAGAAGACGGTAAAAAAAGAATGATTTTAGAGCATGTTACACAGCTTAAGCTAAAAGCTTATAAGTGCTGCTTTTTTTTTTTCGTTGAGTATTGTGGGATGTTCTCACTTCGGGACATTGGAAATAATATCTTTGCATTGCAGAATTAAATAAAACTATGCTTATAGTTACCTCAACCTATTTCTAATAAATGTAGCTATATAAGACACCATCCAGACTTGGAAAAGTTTCTATTTTGGTTTTATCCTCGATAAAGAGCCTTTGATTGTTATTTTACTTTAGCTGTCTATAAAACAATATCGACGCTGTTAATAAAATTACTATTATTATCTGTTAACGTACCTATTATTTTCTATACTTTGGGAACTGTCCGCATTAATTCCAATATGATGATAACTTGTCATCAATCGTATGCTTTTTCAAAGCAGAAAAGAAGAAGGGCGGGACTGCAGGCCAGGAGTGTTGGATATAACATTTAACAATCACGGTTGCCCAATGATTGTTGTTTATATGATGAAGCACTAGAGGGCACGGTTTGACTTTTTGGCTGATTGGTACCTCTAAAAGCAGATATGTTTGGGAGGGGAAACTTTTATCGTCAGAGAAGATGCATACAGGATGCCCATATGCGTCTGCTACGACTTGAACGCAATCAGAAGCAACAAACCAATAGCGGCTTCCAGGGCAGAAAGGTATTTTTTTTTGCCGCTTCTGTGCCAATATCTATACCATATCTGATGACCTCTTCTAGGTGTTCTGTATCAAACCGGAAGCCATCAGCGTAAATATGCCTATACGTGTGAAAAAGCATCAAGCATTTTATCTTTATATAACAGGAATATGTCCTCATGACCATGAAGAAGGTGGGCGAACACCCGAAATCCGCACCATCCGTCTCCCTTACGATTAAAAGTCGAAATGACAGCAGTTTGATCGAAGTCAGATGATACGAGAAAATCAGTCCTGGCCTTCTTTGTTTTACGTGAACCAATTGGCACTTCATAAACATATTGCTATTCGGGCACATCGATTCCAATCTTTGACAAGGAGTTTCTTCTGAAATTCCGTTATTAGCTACTGGTTAAGTCTTTACGAGCCATAATGTCATCCGCATGTAGGTGATCGGTCGCTTTTCTTTTTAAGCATTTACGATTTTTCTTATCCTTACGCTTTCTTTTTTTGTCCACCATGATTCCTGCTAATATCCTCATCATGGATTTAAGACCGGCCTTCATTATAAGGTAACAATTAGTAAATGCAATTTAGAGGAGAATGTATATATTACCCGTCCTCTAGTAATTGCAGTTCTTCTCCAGACAACGCTACAAAAGCCTTTAGGCAATGCTGTTTTCCTTCGAACTTTTGGCGACCTGCCAGGAGCTCTGACTTGGTCTGCAGATGGAAGCTTTAACTGAGGACGGGATGTCTTCTGCTCGATGCTTGCAATTAGTCTATTCACCCAGGCCATCAATTCGCCGACTTGCTGCTGTCCCTCACACTTTCTGAAGATGTTTTCAAGCTTCAGGATAAACGCATCCATGGCTCAACTGGTTCAGCGACAGGTTTCATTTGAATCATATCTTTTTCTTTTACGCTTGCATTCAGATGCCATTTTTCTGGAACGCCATAGATCTCCAAGACCTTCTGCTTCTGAATGCGGAGTCTGCAAGGTATTCCATACCAAGTCCAGACTTCGCAAGTACAATCGCTCCTTCTATCTTCTGCTTCCAGGACTTCAAAATGCAAAGCGATCAACGCTCGTTTCAACACCTGGCAGTAGAAGTTTTGCAGATATTTGTTGCTAAGGAGCAACACATCTGTCTCGGTAGTCTCCTTTGTCTGCAGATCCAGATAATCTCGATTAAACTGATTGAGATAGGAGTGTATTCTTTCAAAAACCTCATCTAGGGGTCTCAAGGCAACAGGTTCCGCTCTAGAGTACGATGTCCGCTATCTACTCGCTGAGTGGTCGTGCATCCGAAATGCTTCAACTGCCTGATGTAGAAACCGGCCCATTACTCAACGCAGCTCAGCCATTCTGTTTCGAAGTAGCTGTAGATGTTTCCATTGACATTCTCGAGATGCAAGCTTTCATCTCTAGCCAATTTACGGAAGCTTCCGAGAGCTTGGTTGAACTGCTCCAGCGTCTGACTTTCGATCATATCATTTACGAGGTCTGCGCACGTCTTTTTCCATTTTGATCTCCTTGAACTTCCCAGGGAAGTTCTTTTCAATGTTCGTCATCATATACCAAGTGCACACAAGTTTACGATTTTTATGAAGACTATATCCAATGCGTTCAATAAGGCGCAACATTTGTCAGTGACAAAGATGCACTTCGCGCATTCTTCCGCAAATATGGCCATTTTTAAACGTAGAAGGAATCAGGTGTAGGTTTGTTCAGTTTCCTCACTAACCCAAGCGAAGGCTACAGAAAAAGACTTTAGGGGTTTGATTGCCAAGATTGCTAATGCTCTGCACAGCAATAAGCGGCATCTTTGTATTACTGGTACTATACATAGGATCAATAATGAAGACCTCACAGAAACGTCGAGCTCTGTTCTTCATATTCTCCGAAGCAAATCACAAGCGCTTGAGACATGGTAGCATCCGACTCATAATACACGCCGTACTTCTTTGACTGCATGTTGTTGACGAGGTTAGTGGTGTTGTATCCGTAAGTGATCAACAAGATATTAGATGAAGCTAACAATCGGTGCTCTAAATCCAATTTTACTAATCGAGACATATAAAAAGGAGCAACTTACACTCTAAATAAAGCATGTATACAAAAAGTCTCACAATATTATACTGTTCCCTATTGTCTCTTGCTACTCATACACATTATTTTCTCGACTTTTATTTGGATATCTCAAGTGGCAGCCTCATTTGCATCACTTGTATCGCGCTTCGTTTGTTGATATCTCAAGTTATTGATATCATGAATAGTAAGGTTATTCTGACTCGCTCTTTCTCCATTTAACTCGTTCTGGATACATCTGGTATCAACGTTTGCCTCTACCAGGTCAATCATCTTTCTCATGTCTCCCTCATTTATCATCGACTTTCTTCCCTTGGCAGAAGAAGCATGGTGTTTCAAAGGGTGGTTGTGGTACATTTCTTCCTCGTTCTTAGGGCTCATGAAGACGTATCCTTCTGCTGATTTTAAGGACAATCTAATCAAATAAGGACAGCCGATCAGGGTTGTCGAGCAGAGTCTCTGCCGGTCGTCATCATTAATATTGCGCGTGTTGCGATAGGATCCACCTTTGCTACACTTTAAGTGGAAGATAGCGGCGGTGCTGTTCTCGGTAGCTAACTGAAATCCGAAGCGTATTCGTCCAAGAGCTTACGGACAATAGCCCAATCAAAAAATAGGCTCGCTAGAAAGTTGGGGAAGAAGCTTGGCAACGGGGAATAGTCTCTTTTAATTGATGAAGATGAAGTTGTCAGTAGGATTCATTTCGATGCGAAGCGACATTATAATCTTGGGATCGGAAAACGTAAACAAAGGAAAAAAGAGATGGTGAAGAAGATGAACAAAGTAAGCATGGGCCGGACAACGCAAGCCCTTATGTTACTCAAGTTTATTCGGTGTTAAAGAAAAGCTTAATATGTGCCTTTGTCGCGAAATTCCCTAGAAAATGCCAAGTCATTCAAAGAGATACCAGCAACCCACGTTTCCAAGAAAAGAATACATGCTACAAAGGACAAAGAAATAAGCTACAATATGATATGAAAGTAAAATGAAGATTAGTTTTTTGACATGACGGTCAGAAGTCGGCAAATGCACCATTTTTACCTCATTTTTAAAAAAAAATATCTCTTCTAAAGTATGATACTCTATATACAACATAATGAAGACAACAAAGGTATATTATTACCTCTTTTTCTTTTCAGATTAGTACTTCTTGAGAGATATATGAAAAAAGAAACTTTTTGTGAAGACGATTGGCTGTCGGCAATTTGGCCTTTCCATATCGGGACGAACTACAGTACAAATCACATCGAAGACTAGAAGCAAACAAATGCATTTGAGCCAATAAAAATGCTTTATATGTTTACTCCGCAAACGGAGATGGAAATGAAAAAATTGTCCATTTTTCTAGTAATTTATGATTCAAAACAATTTTGCACCATAATGAATTTTATGGTATTTTATCGCCTACTACATTTCATTGAATTGTGTAAAATCATAAAGCTTAACATCTGGTTCTATCAAAGGTATTCGATACTTTTCCGTGCAGCTTACAATTTTTCTTGTTCTTTGTGTCACATGCATTGTTTTGATTGGCGTGGGTGGCTCAACCGTATCCATAACATCTCTTGTGCTTAATCTCACGAAGAAGTCATTTTTTATTGAAGCAAAGCTCAATATACAATTCTCTGCTGTGAACCACATCCGAAAAGAATGCAATGGTATCTGTTTTCGAAGACTTGTAGAAAATGACGAATAGAGGTGTGCCCGTGTAACCTACACTATATCAATCCTTGAGCTACAAAGCAACAGCTTCTCTTTGGCAAAATTACAGTGGCAATTTCTCGATTTACATTTTTCAGCAAGCCAAAACATTTAGTAGTATGATAAGTATCATTCAATTAAGTGTGATGTCGTTGCATTCTGTTCCGCTTACCGAAGAGTGCAGGGTTCCACAAACTGGTCTCAATATTGCTGGCGCGGGTGCATTCATGCCGTCAAACTAGCGCGTTAGTGTGGGTATATAGGCTTCATCCGATGGAATCCATGTAAACAGAACCTTGGCGTCAGCGCTGGTGTTATTCATGGAAAATGCATGCTGTTAGCGTTCATCTGGCACAATTCACATAAAGCAAATGCAACACTTGCTGTTTACGGTTGTCGTGTTCCCAAATATTTGTAGAGTCAGGTTGATGTTTGTTGACAGCATTGATAATGGTTATAGAGTTGCAGGATTTTGTGGGGCATAGGTAGGCTTAGGGTTTGCATTAACGATCCTCATGTTTCAAAATACCTGTAGACTAAGTGTAATCTTTGTCATCAACGTCGATGTTATTTATGTTTACATGTAGAATTCACATAGAGTAGATCTAGTTCTTAAAGTTGGATTTGGCGTTCATGTTTCAGAATTAATGTGCAATGTTTGATTGCATTCTTCTGTTAATGAAAAAATCAGGCAGTGGTACGTGTGATTGAATTTTATTCTTGACTTGACTGCTGATTGCTATTACCTCTGTACACAGTTCAAGTGAATATCCTGGTAATGATATATATGTACATGAATCTTATTTACACATGGATAATTTAACAATGATGAAGAAAAATGAAAAGAGACAAGATATGGTTATTTTATTTTCAGTGTCAAAGCCAATTAAGCGTCAAATACAAGGAGTATTCTGCAGGACCCATGGACATATACTGTATCACTTTAGTTTTGTACACCCAGAACCAGAAATGGAATAGCAATGAACTCATGTGACGAAGTAGAAAGGTAACTGAAACGAATTTATTCCGTTCCGATTCTGGTAATGGCGAACGGAAGACAAAATTAATTCCAAAAAAAATGTTTAGTCAGTTGAATAATATATAACAAGATTGACCGCAAATTTTTGATAGGATAATTCTTTCCGCAATATGCATTTCAAGGCTGCTATAATTCCATTGACTTTGTCTTTTGTCCTCCAAGGAGAAGCTTTCAACTTTGGGATTATATTCGATCCGCTACTGAAGATAGTCAATGCAATCGACGGATATATATATTATGAAGAATCTTCTGTCAAGTGTACAATGTCAGAGTTTAAGTTTCAGCTTATTGGTGCCAGCTCTTTATGTCAACAGGTGAACAACCAAATGGCAAACCAGGTGTGCAAGTCGTTTGGTTCCAGTTGTATTGATCTTGACGGAAGATGGGGATGTGGAAGCTTGTATGTTACTGGAGAAAGAGCATGCTATTTCAGCCCTACGGTGCGAGCTTTAGATGGACCTAATGTTATCTTTGACGATGAGCCGAATGGATACAAAGAAGAATCAAAGGACATCCACCAGTTTCCCTTTGGTTACAAGGTTTCTCAACTTTACAAGCACTTTACTTTCAGAGATGGCCAGCCAGAATATCGAAGTTTGAGCGAATTATTCAGCAAAACTTTCACCTCAACCTTGAATCGATACAATGAAACTTATGCAACTGTAGGAAAAGTAGATGCGAGCTACAGCGTGGAAGATTTCGTGAAGGTTCTGGATTTAGCAGAAATCCGCTATCCCGTTGGACGTGGGGTATGTAAAAGATGCAAGGCCATTTGCAGCAGTCTTTTCCGGGGTGAAAACCTTAATACATGTAAATACGATACTTGTGTCAAACGACTCGGCGGCTATAAAGGCACTGAATCAATCGTGTCGTGCAGAGAGTTGCCGCTGCCATAGATTTGACATTGTCTTGACAAGCTTCTTTTTTTTTTACCTTGAAAGCAAACTGTGATTGATATCTGTTTTCTATCGAGTATATAAGCATACTGTTTATTGAACATTTCTTTACGCTACTATAAATAAATTTTGCGTCCATGCAAGGATCAAGGTTGCGCTAAAAGGGATATAAATAAGCGTCATTAGTAAGTGGATTATGCGGGAAATATATTTTACTTACCTCAACTTGGTCCTTCCGTGGACACAAAATTCATTCGAGCAGCGTAAAAGAATGTTAATGGTTAGTAAATGGAAGGATAACTTGACATCTTTTTTACTTACCCCCGAAGGGTAATCCTGCCCAAAGACAAGGGCCGGCCCCGCACCTGTGTCGGTGGGGGCGGCGAGAGAGAGGCACGGCTTCCATGAGCGGCCGGTCGAAGGTAACGCACTGCAGAGGACTTGAAGCAATGCAACACCTGGCGAGGACTTGGAAGCAAAAGATAATGAATGACACTGCATAAACAGACGAGATTTCTTTTTTACTTACCTAGTGGAGTGCAGGGAACTTACTCACACAACCAAGGTGGTTCGGGACAGAGGTCATGCAGGCTAAAGGATATAAAAAAGGGA
The DNA here is from genome assembly GCA_002749535.1 of Apophysomyces variabilis. Taxonomy (NCBI): domain Eukaryota; kingdom Fungi; phylum Mucoromycota; class Mucoromycetes; order Mucorales; family Mucoraceae; genus Apophysomyces; species Apophysomyces variabilis. The sequence goes on along the minus strand of MZZL01000388.1, from coordinate 233,472 downwards.
CATCAGTTATTCTGCACATGTGATCAATGCGAAGTACATACCGGGGATGTTTTGGATAACAGAGCCAAGGAGCAAAAAAGGTGTGGTCCCTTCGCTTTTAACTAGTACGTGATTACTGAAACCAAGAATCACAGTCATGGATAAGAAAATCGATGGATGTCTTATGGATGACAACAATTCAGAGATAAGACAACAATTTCTCCCAAGAGTAAAAATGGACTCAGTCTGATAGAAGGTCTTGAACAGAACGGAACATCTGTAGAGGAAATAAACCCTCTTCGTTCGTTTCTATACGTCATTGATGCTATCATATCCGTTTCTGTCAGTTATGGTATTAGAAGCTGTCAGGACAATGGTACCCAATTCTGGTTCTTCTCAATTGTATTGCTTTACATTCCACTTTTATTTTCCCTGCATGTAGTTATGTTCTCCTTTTCTTCTATTATATCTTAAACTTTGTCTATCAGGCAATCACAAAAGATTGGATCACCACGGAATGAACGGTTATTATCTTGTCATGGAAAATGCACCCATCCATACACCAGTCAAGGTTAAGCATTTGGTCGAAGAAAGAGGATACAAATGTTTCTATCTTCCTCTCTATTCTCCCTTTTTCAACCAATAATAGAGTTTTGGGTCAAAGTGAAGGCTGGGGGTAAGAAAGGAGCTCTTACGAGTTGACAATAACCTTCAAGAGCGCATTATTCAAGCAGCGCGAAAAGTAAAGCGCTCAGACTGTCAAAGATGGATCAGACACTCTGAGAGCTTTTTTATTAGGTGCAAAAATAGAGAACAACTTCTTTAAATAAATTCATCTTGCTGTGGTTTGAAACAAACTCTCCCAGTGATTGTGAACATGGACTCGACTTTGCGCAAAGAAGGAAAAACACAGTAAATGGAAATAGCATAGCTTCTAGACCGTGATCTTACATTAAAAAATACAGAGCAAAGGACAAATTTAGCGTAGGATTGGTTACTTCTGTTGGCAATAGAATATGGAAGAGACAGAGATAAATCGACAGTGTTCACCGAAGGCACATGTCTACAGGAACAAAGCAGTAGTCCTCCATATAAGGATCCTATCATTGAACAATTTCCTCATGTATAAAACGAATGGAGGTCAATCAGACAATATATTCTAACTACTCATTGCACTTTAAAAAGCACTTGACCCTTTTCATTACTGCTGAAGTTTTTACACAAGGCCTATTTAATTGTTCTTCTTAATATTCTTCTACCCACTTATTGCAGCTCAGCTCTCTTGACCCACTCGTCAAGATTGCACCCACCTACCAAAATACTACTGAGGGCAACTCGACCCTTTGGGCCTTCTTGGAAAGCTTCAGACAATGTCTAACACGAAATCTATTCCTCTAATTCATTGATAGACGCACTCTTTTCTCCTAACTAAAGACTTCTATATATCAACTGAGGAGTACTATGGTCGAACCAGCTTGCACGAAACTGGTTGTAATACCGGCAAAAATGGTTTTGCGCGCAAAAATTACTCGAAAATACATTATACTTATAGAGAGAGGTGGCAAGAAAAGGCCTGCATTACCTGTAGCTATGTGAACCTCACCAAGAAACACGCCATTGACTGTCTTGGTATGCACGGCCGCCCAGGCATTACCCGCCAACAGACTGACGATCCAATGACCTTCTGCCTCAACCTCCTCCCACATTCGATCCCCAGATCCAACCGCCGTCGCCAACAGATCCGCACAATATGGCCTGTTGTATGCACAATTCTTGCCGAACTCGATGCTCACCAGCATCCGGGATCAGATCTACGACAATACCATGACCCAGATCCGGGAAAGCCCTACTGGAATGGCTCCATGCTCTCCATCCCCTACCAGGCTAGGCACGTCAAAGCTGACTCCCTCTTCTTCCCTCTTTTTCCTTTTTTTGTTCCCTTTCTATTTTACTACATGTTTTTCTTTATTCCTTTATATTCCTTTTGCTTCACACTTTGGACCTTTTCCCTGCCTCATCCGCAGGCTTTTTATTCCACTTTTATCTTTTTTGAGCGGTCTCGAGCAAATATGTCTGTCACAGACGCTGTGTTCAAATTGGGACGTTAAATAAAATCAACAAATTTTAAACGTATACTTATAGAGAAACATGAACCTAAAGTAGTTTACCAGTTGTTTGTGTAAATTTAAATTGATTGTGTAATTACGTGGACAAAACTTATCCGATGTCGACATCGGAAGCGACTGTAGCAGCAGAAAATGAGCGGGCTTAACATGCTGGGAGGTCTCAAGCTACTGAAATGATCGTATAATCCTTGAAGAACGCAGTAAAAAATCGATATAAGAGCTTTGACTTTCCACATTAGCCAATATACTGTTCGTATAAACCCTGTAGCGGCCCTGCGATCTGACTTGCAGATTGCTGTAGAAAAGAAGGTTCAGTCTGCTGCATGGTGAACAAAATTTAATCACTTTATTCATTCGCTTTTACCAGTCCCACGGAAAATATAAAAGGACAAACAAAGACTAGGAGGTCAGAAAGAGACAAACACGGTCATCATACTGGTCGTCCTGCTAGAAGGCGGGAAGACGTATCTACTAATCTTCTACTGCTGGAGGAGAAGCGTAATCAGATGCTTCCTCACCTACCTTCAATGAGCAGACGACAACAGCAAAGCGAGCAAAGCAACGATAGCATGATTGTATCTACCGACACTCGAGTTTTAGAAAATAGCTGTATTGTATTCATACCCAATGCATTTACTATTAACCAAGTATGAAACAACAACTGTCAATTATTCGACTACAGCTCGTCACTTTGAGACAACTGATCAGAATACAAATAAGCTATTCAAACTCAGCTTCACCAACATACCAAATTTTTAAAGGAAATAAAGCTGATCGATAACTTTAGTCCGGTTAATTATTGGTCTTCTAACCTATTGTCTACATCCGTAATCAATTCACGTTTGGCTAGGTATTCCAGCCATGAAAGTAACTTGTTATATTAACAATCCATAGATTAAAGCATTAACTATGTATGAAACAACAGCTGTCGATAACTCGACTTCAACTTGTCAAGCTATTCAAACTCAGATTAACAGACGTTATAATTATTATCGTTCACTGATTAAGGCGATACGGACAAAAAGTTTTCGAGGATATTTTACCGTCTATATGAACAATTTGCAGCTTCAATCTCGGTAAGAGATTTGCCAAAATACTCCAGATTCGCTTTCTGATGGCTTTCTGTCAGTTAGTATAGCATGTCCAGAGATGTCTCCTCAGCTGTGACGATGTTAATTTGACAGCACACGTAGCGAAGAGAATGGGCTTGCTGCTGGCTTTGATGCTGAGTGGGCATTGAATAGCCGCCTCCCTACGAATTGCACGCGGTAGCAATTACATCCTCAAACTGACCAATATCAGCGAACTGTAGCAAACCCTAACCTCCCTTCTTGAGACACATAAAATCAGAAGGAGAAGAATTATATCACAGCGGCTACGTCGATTGTGATGGTTTCAATATGTGCCAAAGCGCAAGAGGGACAAATACGTTAGAAGGAGGGGTCCGTCAGAAAGTGATTAGGCAATTTGGTCGCATCAATCCAAGTCCTGAATTTCCATGCAACCTGATGAACAGAAAAGCGCACCAGGCATAATCTATATATAACTTTTATCGTCATCGCTATTGTTACTATCGTTATTTACATCGTTTTCATAGGTGGCTTATTAAATCGCGCGGGCAGAAAATACAAAGGCCATTACGACCTTTGTCTAAAAAGTGACGTCCAACGTTTATACCTTTTAATGGACTTTAAATGCCCGTACACATAGCTGTTGGTTATGTACGTCCACATACATAAGATCACTGACCAATTTCATATGCCAGAGGTTACAGCTCCAGTTTTAGATCCTTGCATGGAGGCAGCAGACTTATTTACTCAATCGTTCCGATACATAGACTTCAAAGAGACTTTAAGACGAACAGAGATCACTTCATCTACCAGATCAAGATATTGTCACGAGATTACCGTATTGCGGAACCAAAGGGTAACCAATGGCAAGGCTATATTGTACAATACACTCAGATGCTGCAGTCATACTTGCAACCGATGGCAACTAAACCAGATATGCCAAAGTACAGAATGCTGGTACAAATAACGGGATTGCTTTAATATGCATTACCGATAGATGCGCCCATATCTGGACAATTATTCCAGCGTAACAATATCAACCACCATCCGTTACCCTTATAATCCATATTTAACATCCACCATTGCAGCCAATTCCACTTCATCCTCGCTTTCCACAGCAACTAATACTTCAAATGTATGTCTCACAAACAGTCGATGGCTCATTGCCACGGAAGAAAGTCAGACATTGCTTTTATTGCAAGCTGTCAGACTGCAAAGGCCGACGCGATAGAAATCTGTGCAAAAATAGATAGTTTAAGACTAGAACAACAGCTTCTCCATAAAGTCTGAGAAGCAAACATTGAACGTTCTGGCAATGTCATTAGCGATAGTCTCCACTACATGTCTCTGTTTTAGACTACTTTATGTGTCAGTAGATCTCAGTTATACTTCAAATTTTTTTCTCATTACATGCATTGTCATGGAGCAACTCTTTTGTAATACAGACATAACATATCTTTTCGTTCATGGCTAATAGACAATTTTTCAATATTACAATCACGAACATTCTGTGTACTGATCATATTTTCTTGCTGAAAGATGCATCATGTCAATGGGCCATATCAATAATATGGCAGGAACGGAGATGCACGGTTGCGTAGCAGTACGTCATAATGAGGCGGAGCTGCAAAAAAGCCCTCCATAGAGATTTATGGCCGAAAAAAAAAAATACACCCGCACATACAGTTTCAGCCATGTCAGGATCACAAGAAGATCAGTATTGGAAAAACTATGGGGATGCCAACTACCAGTGTAAATCTATTTATGCATGGGCTTGAGGGTTAGCCTGACATTGAACCCTGAGCAGATGGAGAGGATCAGTCAGCTTGGACACAGAGTGCTCAAGCCGGCGATCCCTCTGGAACCTACTATGATACGTCTTATTATAACACCAGCAATACTGGAAGAGGAGACCGCTACAGAAATGAAGAAGGAGACCGTCAGAATTATCGAGGTTATGGAAAACAGGATCAGTGGGATCGCTCTAACCGATCGCAATGTGACCGATCGAACAATAATGAAAACGGTGGTATGCAGTGCTAAAAAAAAAGAGCGTGTTTTCCCTACTTCCCCTTTTTTACTCCTCTTCATTCTTTGAGTTTTCTTATCATTGTATCTTTGTTTAGACGGCGTTCAGAAGATAGCCGATACCATTTATATTAGCAATCTTCCTCAAGACGTTGACGAAGAGAAATTGGCTGCTCATTTTGGTTCCATCGGTGTACTCAAGATTGATAGAAAGACGCGAAAGCCAAAAAGTAAAGCAGGGAGTGTATGATGGAATGAGTAAAGTCTCACATGTGCATTGCAGTCTGGATATATTACGACAAGACGACCAACCTGCCGAAAGGAGATGGCATGTGTTACCTGCAGGATAAGCTGTGAAGGGACTTGTAATCATTGATTTCATCCAATTAGCCACGATAACCTACGATGATCCACCTTCTGCAGATGCTGCTATTGAATGGTTTGGAGGTAAAAGAGAAAGAAGCGCTTGTGAAGTTGATATGCCTCTATCTGGTTCTAATATCGTGTATAAATGAAACAGGCAAGGAGTTCATGGGGAACGTTATCCAGGTTTCCAAGGCAGAAAGAAAGCTCCCTCAGTCCGGTAAGTTCGTCATACCCGTCTGCTAGCGTGGACCAACGTTTTCTTACGCAATGCAGGTGGTCGCTTTGACCGACGAGGAGGACGTGGAGGAGGCGGTTCAAGATACCGTGACAGTGCGCCTAGAGAGAGCCGTGGTGATGGAAATGGACCTGGCGGTAGTGGCCTCTTTCCTGCGAAAGAAGGTGATTGGGCTTGTGAAAGGTAGGATTGTGGAAAAACCTTGATGTGAAAGAGAGCTAACACGGTATGCTTTAAAGCTGTGGTGTCAATAACTTTGCTCGGAGAAATGAGTGTTTTAGATGTCATACTCGTCGATCCGAAGCATCTAGCGAAGCAGGCAGCCGAGGTGCTGGGGCCCGTGGTGGCTACCGAGAGGGCGGTGATAGAGAGAGAAGCGGTCGTCGAGATGATTATGGACGTCATTCGGGTGGAGGACGTGAAGATAGCTCCTACAGAAAAGATAGATATGAGAGACGTGATCGGCCTTATTGAAATGAAATATGATGTTGTACTGGGTTTCTTCTTCCATCGCTATTCTTATTGTCTGGGAATTATTCCATGCTGATAAATAATACGTTTTTTTTGTCTGAGTATGACTTGTACACTTGTGAAAGAAAAAAGCATGCAAACTGACCGAAAGCCGCGAATTACTTTGTAGGATGTGGTCACAATAATGGGCATTATATGAACGGGAAGGGCAACTTCTAGCAATATGGTTCTGTTCCTTGCATAAGGCATTCCTGCGGAAACTAACTTGTAACGGACTGGGCGTACCGAAACAGGCGTTTCTACGCTTTTCTATATTGTGTAGAATGAGATATGGAATTCGTGCAAATATAATATGACTTGCCGTGATCGATCCAAGTTCTTTGTTGAGGAGTTGTTTTCTTGGTGGGTGCAACATTTGGCGTTAAATAGCGTGAGATAGCATTAGGAAACATTGCAATGACGTATATCGTTAGGATACTGCATAGCAACATTTCTTTATCTCAATGCCATCGTGCATTCACGATCAGGGTTATCTCCTTCTTTTTCCACGTTGTGTGGATTAAATTAGGCAGATTAGCGCCGGTTCTATCCGTTCCGTAGCACAGTAGTCAAAGTTTGATCTATGGTCGATTGCGCAGACGATATTTAACTTGAATGCTTTGTTATAAAGATGAGACAGAACGTTCTCTGGCATCTGTTCATACTGCAATGCATAGGAGAAAACAAATAAAAGAAAAGGACAAACAACACTGACAACGTATGATTTCCTTTTTACAGGAGCATCTCCTTGTTTTGGGGCTGGGATCTCCTAGATTTAGGGCTGGATCTCATTTACCATCTAGTGAAGCAGCCTGCGTTGCATCAGATATCTTTAGCAATGATTACGCAAAACTACATATAAGTCATACCTTTAAGCTTATTCTGCTCCAACCTTTTTCATGCGGGCTTTTAGGCCTCTTAGGTATTGAGGGAGCAATAATTACTTTTTGGCTTAAAGCAAGAGTTATTTACAAGTGATTAACAAGAAAACACTTATTAAAGTATTACATCCTACTTTCTGGTTTTTCTCGACTCTTGATTAATCCGGCTAAATGTTTTATAGACTTCAATTGAAAGAAAAAGGGGGACTGATTGGATGACAATGGTCAATGTTGAGCGAGCTGAGAGAGAAAAGGAAAGCAAGCAAGGCCAAAAGGGCCGAACCAAGTTATCAGAAAGACACCGACATTAACTCTGTTTCTGGTTTTTTTTGTCAATGGCTGAAAGAAAGCGAGCCCGAAGGGTCAAGCTGACAGATGCGACGTCTGCCTCAAATTCTCATCACCCATTGCAATCATAGGAGTCTTCATAAACGTGCTGTAGTTAGGCCACCAGGTCTTGAGCCGAGTTCTTAGAGAGACGCTTACACACGCTCTTTTATTTTTTTACTCGCTGAAAAAGAAAGTGAGGCCCATTTTTAATCAAAAAACTAATCTATCTCACTTATTTATGCAGTTCCAAATTCCGCTTACGTTTCCCTCAACCCTCAGTGGTGCATACCCGGGTTAAACGTAGATAACCTTATTACTCAACGCTATCCCTCCCATTGATACCCAACTTCTTACCGATCGTGCTATCCTCACACCAAAAACCACCACGTAGACATAATCAACAATATAATCACCAATTTATTCCCAGGAACGAGCCGCACTTACAACAGGCCTGCTTCTATTGTAGAACACGAACATCAGAATGGAGTGCCTGTAAACTTTTTGAATTTACTATCATTTGCAGGTAACATCTATCTACTAATCACCAACTCCCAGCAATGAATCTGGTTTTCTTAGCTCTTCCACCACATACCCTTACTCTGAAGATCATCATGCCGATCATGCTCTTACGTGATATGGATCCCAAGGCTGGCCATTGCAATAGCACGCGCTTGATTATTCAAGCTCTACATTCGCGTATAATTGACGTGGAGATAGCCACTGGCAGATAAGCAGGATCACAAGTCTGTATACCTCCAATCAAACTCATTGTTTCTGATACTAACTTACCTTTCAGCATAGCAAGAAGACAGTTTTCAGTGAAGCCTGCGTTCGCCATGACAATCACAAAGCGTAAGAGCAAACCGTTAGCCATGTTGGGTCTATACCTCCCACAATCCGTGTTTTCTCTTGGTCAGCTATGTCGCTCTGTCAAGAGTGATTGAAGTCTACAACTTAAAACTCATGTGTGAGTGGAATAATATCCATCAACCTATCACCAAAAACGTTGTATATCATAATACTTTTCCAGCTTTGTAAATAACTTTTTTTATAATACTATTATTCTCAGTTATTCCCAATTACACTATACAACATATCAATATACATCCAATTCTACTATTACTATAACTGGCGGATTCAACCCCCCCCAAGAGCGCGAAGTGCGAAACAGCTAGTCTAATAGCTGATATTAAGGAAAAAGGAACCACCCTTGTAGAAAAAATGAAATAGCGAAGAAAGAATCGACTTTGTGATACACTTTTAAATTCGACAAATCCGACGAACCAGGCGAGATATTCCCTGCAGTGACTGTTAGCGTTTCATATTGCACAACCCAAGAACAAAATGCAACGTTCGCTTTTTCTTGTTGGGGTCAACGGTTGTTGTGTTTCAGGATAGCAGCAGAACAAAGTAATTGTTTGTGGATGGCGTTGACGCCTGGCTACCATGTCGCGAATTTCATGCGATAGATGTAGGTTTAGGCTTTGCATGAACGGCCGTCACGTTCCCAAAGACTTGTAGAACATATGCAATGTTCATTATCAACGTCGATATTTACACATGTTTACGCCGTGGAACTTACATGGAGCAGATTGTGCTTTTTAAAGTTGCATTTGGCGTTCATGGCGTTCTTGGCGTTCATGTTTCAGAGTTAATGTGCAATGATGATTGCATTCTTCTGTTAATGAAAATGTCAGGCAGTTGTACGTGAGATTGAACTTTATTCTTGACTTGACTGGTGATTGCTATTGCCTTTGTACACGGTTCAAGTAAAGATTCTGACAGTGATATGTAAATGCATCTCATTTACCACTAGAACAATTAAACAATAATAAAGAAGAAAAATAAAAAGAAAAGAACTCTCATTACTACACCTTCAGTGTAAAAGGTAATTCAGCGTCAAATCCTAAGAGTTTTCTGCACAGACCCATTGACATCCAACTGTATCACTTCAGTTTCACACCCAGAACCAGAAACGGAATAGCAATGAACTGATGTGACTAAGTAGGATGGGAACTGAAACGAATTTGTTCCGTTTCCGATTCTGGTAATGGCAAACGGAATACAAGACCAATTCAGAAAAATACTTTAATCCCTTGAACGTATATAATTAGGAATGACCGCAAGTTCTTTGACAGCGTCAATTCTTTTTAAAAGATGCATATCAAGACTGCTATTATTTCATTGACTTTGTCTCTTACCCTCCAAGCAGAAGCCTCTGTTATCCGTGGATACGATTTTGGGACGCCATTGGAAGCAAGCGACCCAGTCTACTACCGCAATGACTACATCAATGTCATAAGCAACAGCTTACCGAGAAAATACAAGGACTACGGTAGCGGTGGCCCATTCTATGGGTTGGAAACGTGCGAGGAAATGCACCGCCGTGCTAATGAACTGTGCAAGAACCACGACCCCGACGGGGATGCGGTGTGCAAAAAATATGGCTTGCAATGTCGTACTATCCCAGGGACGTGGGGATGCGGGACAGTAACGAAGGAGGAAAGAGGATGCTTTTTTAGGCCTTTTGATTAGGTACACTCAGCATCATATCAAGGCCTTTGATCCGAGACCTTAGCAAGCCAGTCTTTCTCATATTTTGTTTCCCCTCCGAAGTGAACTATAGTCAACATGTTTTTTTAGTTTTTTAACGAATAAAATGTGGATACTACGGGGAATAACGATTGGAAACAACTGACAAGCTATTTGAGTAGCTTAAATAACCATGTCAATTACCGGTTCCCGTAGTGACAACTACGGTCCCTGATACCTTATTTTTGCTGTCATGGGGTGTAAAATAGGTTTGCTTTTTCATTTAATAGACAAACAGGCCATTTCTTTGATTCAGAAATTTTTCGTATGTTAGCCATCGATCCTTAGCCAACAAGTGTGTGTTAAATTACTAAACTTACAGTTATTAACTTCTGCACCTCTGTTATACCAGAAAGCTCTAATCAAATCCTACTGATTCGTCTTTGAGGTTTTGCCTGGTTAATCAAACTCATCAAGAGGCTGTGTTGAACCACCAGTCTGATAAGAGGTATCATGATGCCTTATATTCCTTACTTTAGTTTTTCACTTCGACACAGACACATAAACAATCTGTTCTTATTTCCTATACAGATCTTTAGGCAATTTTGACTAATTGTTCAAATATGTTCCCCTCACATCTAGCTGTTGATCCAATTCCGTCTTTTTCTCCGTACCTATGTAGCTTGAAGAGACAAAGGTCAAAGTCGATTTCAATATAAGTCCCCATGACCACTCCACAAAGCCTGCCACTTAGCAAATTTCTCATTCTTTTTTTGTTTTTTTGCTGTATGCTCAAACAGAAATGCTTGGTACCGACCTCTTCATATCACTGGTACTACAGCAGTCAGTAAAGTATAGAAAACAATGGCAATATAATAAGATGTCAATAACGCTATGGTTGGCCTTTTACCCTTTTTCTGTAATACTTCCATTCTGCTTTTGTTTTTTTTTTGTTAAGAGTTCTCTACCGGTGAACTCCGAAATATCACTATCTAGATGATGACGAAAGAGCATTAGACAGATAGGCTGCATAAAAGCATCCGCGAGTATCTTCTTGAAGAAGCATGTAGAAAGCTCCTGCAGGATATAGTGCACTATAGCCTAGATGAGTTAGTTGTCCGTATACCACGAGTTCAACATAGGACAACAGGCGTGATTGCTTGATTAACTGCAAGACAAAGAATGGTGTCTTGGAAGTAATGGCGACCCATGTGCTAGAGGCTTTATATACCGTCATTCTAACTTGTAGTCCGGGCACAGTTGGCTAGGATCAGTCATTGACGATAATCTGTGTCACTGCAAAAGATGTGTTGTAACTAAAGGTCACAATAAAAAGTAGGAATAAGGTAAAAGAAAATTAGAGCATCGCCGAGAACTTCGCGCATATGCTGCTAGCAAATAGCAACGAGATTGCTGGGAACGTTTTCAAGCAAGAGTGAATATCGTCTTGCAAACAGATATACAAGATAACACTTCTATTGTCCGCAAAATCTAGATGCAGTATGCTCAACGAGCTTTTTACAAAGGCTCAGAACACGAAGATGCCAAAATCTGTAATTCTATCGTCCTATCAATCGCACACCAGTGGCATGTTTCATACTCGCAGGAGATCATGATAAGTTCATCACACGATGGGGGATTCAAATTCCCCCAAAGCTTACTTCATTAAAATGATCCAGAAGGCACCGATATTGCAAAGTCTCACTAGTTATGAGTTCATGTTGTTGGTGAATTAGCTGCGAATTACTTAACACGGCACGATAAAGCCTGCTTGTCATTGTGTTAGTGGATTACCTAATGGAATAGGATCGAAGCTATTTCCCGGGTTTCAGGGACTCCAATCATAGAATCGCTTGAGGTTCTTTATAACGCGTAGCTTTTCTTCCTACAGTTACTAAATAGGTATTAATAAGCATAATGCGAGTTCATAAGCTGTAGTTTAATTAGAATTGAGCCATATGCCATCGGCATCCCGAAGGATAAACATGTAGCATACATGCTGACAAACCATCATGAGATAGCCAACTTTAAGTAATGTATTGGTGCGTACGCGAAGATAGTGAGGTGCACATAGCGGATACTGGCTAACCATGTATCCTCCCAAAACCAAAGGAGGAAATACGAGAGAAAGGAGAAAAGATCAATTTCGGTGATGCGTTACAGTGTTTCAACACAATGAATGCCCTTATATCGGGTCAGGATACGAGACACTAAACAGGGACACAAACACAGCACTTTTACGTTGCCTTGTCTGGAAGGTCAGTAGAATTTCTGTAAGATGGACCATGACATAACCTGTAGTACTTTTTCATCTGAGCCGAGCAGTAAATACCCTATGAGGTAAACAAAAAAAAATGTCCATTACGGCTAAGCTAGGAGAAGGGCAGTGCAGTTTGCTGAACTGGGTTACAACCAATAGCCAAAGAAGCAAACTGAATAACGTCATTATACTGCTATCCATGATTGAAAATTTTCCCCTTACGTTTTGTTAACGAATGATCCAAGTTGGTATATACCATAAACAAACACGTGGTTTGACTACAGTCAGTATTTGTTTTATTTTTGTATGTCTGTATTGAACTTTTGGATATGACAGTTTTGCTTTTCCATACAAAGGTAATGGTGGACATGGCGAGCATGGTGATGGAAGAGACAATGTTCGGCTGACAAAGCAGAAGCTGAAGGTCGGTTTCCGTAAACAAACGAGTAAACCCTGGCTAGCTTCTATATTAGGGATATCTTAACATTGACTCGAGGAAAGAAGCGTTATTTTACTGTCTCCATTTAGTGCAATTTTTTTTTGCCACACGCGCACATAAAAAACCACGAGATGGATTGAGTTGTAAATGACCACAAGCGACGCTACCACATATGGTTTCTATTTTCTCAGCTTGCCCGTGAAACTAGGCAGCATTAAAGAGAAATAAAAGTAGCGAGATATCTATATACCAACATCAGCCCAACCCCTCGATAGTTCTAAAGTATTTTAGTCTCCTATTGAGGTTATGAACGGTTAGTAGCAAGTTGCAAAAAGAAAAAAAGCTGTTATCAAAATGAAAAATGCAAAAGTGGGGTGAGTATAAACCAATAAGGGCGGAATACATCTGTTTGATTGGTGCTGCTGAACAATAATCTGACTTCCCATTTAAGTTATCGGACTCCGCTTGCCTAATGGCTTCAAGCCCGATCCTCATTAAACGCTGTCTCATTGTTCTATCCGTTGTGCGTGTGTGTGAGTGTCTCCTCCCCCCAAAAAGGTCTCTTCCATCTCTCTCTCCACGTATTCGGTAACGCCCCTTCTATCACACCCCCCTCGCCCCTCTTTACCCCTTTAGTTTATTAGCCTTCAGTCTATCATTATCTCCTCTCTTTTTCCTCTTTGGAGTTACCTTTCTCTCTGTCTCTTTCTCTCCCTTTCCCCTTTTGGCGTGCGTCTTTGCTCCCTACCCTTTTTTATTGTCTTTTTATCACTATAACCGTGGTCCGTTTTTTCTCTCTCAAACTTCAACGACATTCATGACCTCTTTACTTGCGGCTAGCCAGTATGCAACGACCCTTCCTGCACCACCACCACAACAGCCTTCATCATCTCGTTATGAAGGACATGATCCAACCACTGTAACTCAAACCCTCTCCAGTGTCCGATATTCAGCCCCCTTGTATAATCAGGACTCGTTGCGCAGTAGCTATGCCGTCAGTGATCACGGTCATTCGTCGCTTCATACCGATCCAGAAATGTATGCATTGAGAAACATGCTCTCCGTCCAGCGCCCTCCATATCCTGGCCACCGCGCCGTGACTGCCAGAAGGCCGTCCCAGATGAATAACCGGATGGCCTATGTGGAGGCCTTGGTCGGTAAGTTCTCGTTTTTCTTTTTGGAGGGGGCATTCGACGAGGAAAAGAAGACAACTTAGGCTAACGTGCCAAAGACACCAACGCCCTGCTGATTGAGACGATATGGTATTCAACCACGCCGCAATACACCAGGGCTGCCGTCGTCCCACTGCGGACTTTCATTCAGGAAGTATTGAAACGATCACGAACAACCTACTCGACCTTGCAAACGGCGCTGTTTTACCTGTTCAGGTCCAGACCAGCCATTCTGGCTCATCTGCATCGCAAATCAACCGACGTTCAGCGCTGGGAAGACGCTTACATTGGATGTGGTCGCCGAATGTTCCTCGCAAGTCTTGTTGTGGCTTCTAAGTTTGTCCAAGACAAGACCTATCGCAATTCGGCATGGGCAAAAATAGCAGGACTTCCTGTGGCGGAAATCAATGCGGCGGAGCGTATATTTTTGGACCTCATCGATTATCGTCTTTACATTGCCCAGCCGACATTCGAACAATGGCACCATCTTCTGCATCTTCACGTTGAAGCAAAAACGCATAATCAGCCGACAACGCTGCATGACCTGTCACTGCCCTTTACATCGCAGTCTGGCACTTCGAATGGCTGGGGTATGGCAATGTCACCCAACAACAATATACTTTCAGAAAGCAACCTACAACAACCACAATCTGGATCACGTAAACGACGTTTGGATGCAATTGAACATTGTCATGTTCCATCACCACTTCCTTCATGTTCTCCTAGCTCATCAACATGTTCACCAACGAGCAATTGTAGCACGAATAGTCTTATTCCGCTACCGGTCTTGTCGCTCTCACTTCCGAATTCCAATTCATCGTCCCCAGTACAAACTCCGACACAGATTTCGCCTGTGCGAATGCCCAACCCATCCTCCACCTTCACGTGGAAAGTCTCATCACCAGCTGGTTTCCAGCATCATGATGTGTATCTTAAAAAACGAAAAATTCATTCGGATATAAACTATGGATATACCATCAGTAACGTCCGACAAACGAAATGCAAACAGAGCAGAGCTCGGCATTAAGCACACAAGAGAGAAAAAAAAAAGCATAAAAAAACCACAAAAAAAAGGCAACGACACCCAATATCACATATACACTCACACGACCGCCGTCAACATTCCTTTTGAAGTGCTCTTTATGATCCCGCAAAACACTTTCTTTTTCTTAGGGAGGGCCACGACGACATCATTGCTGTTCTTTTCTACTTTCTCTTTTTATCTTCTCATTTTGTCCCCTTTCCGTTCTTTGATATATGCCATTTCTTTTTGATTATTTTGCAAGAAAACAAAAATCTTACTACATGCAAAAAAAAAGCCCGTTATTTTTCCTTTGTTCTCTTTTCTTTTTTCTTTTATTTTTTTCTTTTTCAGTTAGTTGAATTTCATTATATATATACTTTATTCACGCACGCCGAGAAAACGAGAAAAAAAGCCAAAGCAAGTACATATTACTACATAACACCACTTTTTCTTTGATTTTCATTTGTTTTATCCTCACACTGTTGAAACTGTTCTTATTAAAAAAAGATACATTTTTTGGACGCATATATTTGCTATATGAAATGCAAAGAATTACACAAAGCCAATACCCAGGTTGTAGAATGGTTGATGTAGATTTCTAAGAAGCACGGTGAGTAGCCCCTAGAAAGGGTGCTTGTGTGCAGTGCGGAAGAATAAGGAAAAAGATAGCTAGTTTGGAAAGAA
This sequence comes from Apophysomyces variabilis, assembly GCA_002749535.1. Classification (NCBI taxonomy): domain Eukaryota; kingdom Fungi; phylum Mucoromycota; class Mucoromycetes; order Mucorales; family Mucoraceae; genus Apophysomyces; species Apophysomyces variabilis. The sequence goes on along the minus strand of MZZL01000388.1, from coordinate 217,836 downwards.
ACCCACCTGTTTAACATGGTAAAATCGTTTAGGAAACATTATCATAAGATCAATGTTGGAAGATAAAACTATTACCTTACCAACATATCCTTTAGGTTACCATCAACAATAGGCGCATCGGCCCTAAACTTGTTTATCCATTCTAAGTAAACGGTCAAAAAAAACCCCAGAGAAGCAGAGTCTCACCTTACTGTTGGTTAACTTAAGATTCTATGGAATCATTCGAGACTGCATTAATGAAATGGTAAAAAACAAGTGCTGACAGTACCTCGAATTGACTGCAAAAAGGCATACCGATCCTAATCCCGACCCATGATCGTATTTTGGATAAATTCGCAGGGCTGCAGAAATGCTACGTTTCAAAAAGGCATTTTGGGACACAATGCTCAGATGTCCTATTCAATAAGAAAGACTTATAAGGTTTGGACCTAAGCAATGTCTCTCTCTCTTTCTGTACTTATAAAAGTCTAGAGTTCATCATTGAATTGCTTGCTTTAATTTCATTTCTCTAGATTTATGGGCTGATCGTGAAAGTAATCCGATTCTCTCCCCGCTCGATACGCAATTCACACCGCCACCTGTCGGTATGCCTTTCACGGGAATCACTTCGGATATGATACTCGATATAGAAATCACAGCCTGTACAAAACTTATCACTGGGCGTACTTTTAGTCCATATTGGCAATGACGCTGGTTCCTTTTTCTGAGAAATTCCTTTTCCTACAGTTTGCAAAACGGAGAGGTCACAGAGTTCTATGTAGAACGTGATGATTACCAGAAAGAAACAAGAAAAGGTTGCTACTTGGCTTCTTTCATTTGATTCGTAGCACTAGTCCAAAGCTAGTTGTGGTAACCAGTATCCTTTGGGGTCGCTCTGAAGAACGACCTTTTAATGTTATCCGGCCAAACTCTTGTATATTAGTGCCCCTTCACCTCCTACATGCGTCGAATGGGAACCACCATTTCTATTGATAGTTAAGAGGAAATAAACGAGTGGATACTTTTCTTTAGGCATATGGCGCCTTAAAAATAGTTTTGATGCAATAAAGCCCTCAAACTCGTGAAAATGGGCAACCCAACTTTCAGTTTTAAAACAAGCCTGTCAAAGAAGTAAGAAGGAAAAAAATAAAGCAAACGTTTGGTTCATTTGCAGTAGTTCCTAATGCATCCGTGTGCGTCTCCCATATGAAGTAACGGGGGCCATAAATAAAGAATAGTGTTATGATGGCGCCCAGTATTAGGCGGGCGTTGGCCAAGGAGCGAATCACAAGAAAAAGTTATATCTGAGGAACGGTTCGGTTAATCTGTATCTAAATTCTGATAGACAACCTTCATTTTGTCGCTCGAGACATGCACGTTACTTTTGGCTCAAAAGGAGAGCTCTTCTTAGAGTTAAATATGTCCAAAACTTGGCGTGAATGAGCTACAATAGCGAGCCTAATCCATGAGCCTGAAATGAAAAATTATCAATAGATGGAATTCCTTCTGCACCTAAAACAGCATGTTTTCACGGCAATCAAGAAAAAGACAGTTTAAAGAAGAGTACTAGTAAAGGAACCTTGCAGAGAATGATGCATTATCACCCTTTTTATTTTCTGTGAAGGAGGAATCAATCAAATGGAACAAACGATTCTTCTACAAATAATACGGACATTGAGATAGTTTGCATTTGTACTTGTATCGAGGTTGAATCCTTCAATTTCTCGTTCAATACACGTTATCGTCATCAAACTTTGTCCTTGCGGTAAAGGTCAAAGCAGGATCTATGACCGATCTACTGCAGCTGAATTTTTAATGAAGACAATTTGCAATGAAAGAGAGTGTAACTTTTGTAAAAATGAGACAGGGAAGCATATAAAGAAAAATAAAATTTTTTATGCGTTCTTTATGGCCCCTTTCACTTGATTAATTGGGTTGTATTGTCGAAGAGATGTGTGTGCTGAACGAAATTTAATCACTTGAGTGATTTTGGAAGATAGGATTATCAAAAGGCTTTTTATTCTGTGTGAATAAAAAAGCAATATGTAAAAAACTATTTCGTAATTTAACCTGTTCCTGCTTGTCTGTTCAATCATAATGAAGAATCTGGCTTTTCATGAGCCAAAGCAATATTTGCAAAAGGTGCGTGTCACCATAAGGCGGCCATGACTAGCTGAGTTGGAAAAAGTTTAAGGTTTCCATCTCTGCGGAGCAACAAATCCGGAAGAGTCTTACGACTGGAAATGAGGGTTGCCATAAACAGCTCACCTATGCCCACACCAACCTGTCGAAGGCTAGTCTGGGTGGCCTTTGCGACTTTATGTACCATATTCATTCCTGATTTTGTCCTCAAATATGTTGGTCGCATGTCGACATCAGGTAATGCAACTTGCGTAACAAAGGGGAACTAAATACCAACGGCTTCTATCCAAATTGGCAGCGGCTCGAACCGCATGGAGAGAAAAGATCGCATTGTGCATCCTCTTTCTTTTTATTAGCGCCTTTCTATGTTTTTGGCTGGCATATGTCTCGACTTTGTTTTGCGATCCAAAAGATCCCATTTACGCCAAAGATGTCTTCAATAACAAATCATCCTACTCGGGCATCCACGGAAAAGCGGTAAACTGGTCCTACGCTGCCGACACCAATCCGATGGCAGCTGAAGTCAGCAAATACAAAGGATACGATGTATCTTCCATGTTCCCGTATTTTATGATACTCAATCGATCACCGGGCCAAACCATTTACCCTGACCCATACGTACAAGAATGCATTGGCGCACAGAACAAATCAGCTCAGGCCGACCAATGGGTTCAATATATGTTAGAACATAATCCTGGATATTCCTACCAAGACGGCAGACTCGTATCATGCCCATACCCAAACCAGCTGAATAGAACCGGTGCCCCATGTTATTACTCATTTGACGATCTGAAAGTGGACGGAGGTAACTAGAAACCAAGAAAGAACAAAATCATTAGTAGAGCACAACTTGAATCTTGACATGATTGCTATAGACATTATCTATACACCAAGTGATATCGGCGATGCAAGCGCATTGCCATCATCGCACTACAGCGGACCAGCCCTCGTTCAACTCGACAGTACAGTACTCGATGTTACCGATTATCTTGCTGGGACCACAAACGTAGTTCAGGTCTCGTTTGGATACAACTCGAGAGCATTTGCGTTGGATCGGATGTTTCTTCCACTCGACTTAACAACCCTTCTCTTTCTCAACCTTGGGAATGATATCACCCCCTATTTTATTTCTCAAAATGCCACGCAAAATTCCGAACTTTACCGCAAATGCCTAAAGAAACTCTTTTATAAGGGTGTGACATCAGAGATCATTTCACAAGGCTGTACCCAGAGCAACCCTGCTCTTTGGGCGACACTGGGTGTTTGCCTTGTGTACTTTTTAGTGAAGATGAACCTCGCCAATTTGACTCGCCTTCAATGGGTTCAACGAGTATTGTTCGCTTCCAGCACAGACACGAGCGGTATTGTATCATGGCCTCATGCCATTTTGATGATTCCATGCTATTCCGAATCTTCCGATATCATTAAACAGACGTTCGATTCGCTCGCACGCACAAACTACGAAGATTCGAAAAAGTTACTGTTATTTGTCGTAGATGGCGTAGTAAAAAGCGCAACCGATGCAAAAGAAACACATCTATGCATTTTGGAAGCGTTAGGTCACAGTATCACTGAAGATCGACCGTCGCACGCCTATGTTTCGCTTGGTCAAGGAAAACGAAAGATCAACTATGCAAAAGTATACGCTGGATTCTATGAAACCGGGCGTAATCGAGTGCCTTTTGTTATGGTTGTAAAGGTCGGCAACCCGAATGAAGCATCCGTTAGCCGGGTGCCTGGCAACAGAGGAAAGCGAGACTCCATGGTGCTCACGCTTGGATTTCTAGAACGTTGTCTGAATCTCGCTAATAATCGCATGACGCCACTTGAATACGAGCTTTTTAACCAGTGTTACAGTGTGCTAGGAATTGATCCGAGAAACTTTAAATATATGCTACTCACAGATGCAGATACGCAAGTTCAGGCCGATGTGTTACACAAGTTGACGTCTCGGTTGGAACGAGATCACAGCATGCTTGCTGTCAGCGGTCATGTACGACCGGCGAATCCAGAGCAGAGTATAGTAACCATGCTACAAATCTTTCCTCAGTATGAAGCGATGTATTCAACTTTGGCATATGAAGCCTGTTTCAGAAGCCTGACAACGATCAACGGCAGTTTTGTCCTCTATAAGCTTTGGTCGGAAGAGAATTCGTATGAAAGGCAGCATCGAAGCGGTTGGCGAAACAAAATCATGCAGAGCAGTACGAATTCGCGGAATACACTAAATAAGTGGCCAAAAGTCAGCGACGAAATCAACCCAGCTCAAGACAGCTGGGATCAGAGCACCACTGGAAAGGATTCAACGCTAACAAGATCGTCTTCTCACCTTTCTCTTTCGCCCAATAATCATATACGACCATACTGTATACATCCTACTGTTCTGCGTGGATTTGCCACACCGCAAGCGGATACATCTCACATGCAGAACGTGTTATTGTTAGGCGAAGAACAATTCTTCGGGATCGTGCTTTTGCGATCTCATCCTCACCACCGACTTGGATTTGAGCCAGAAGCCATTGCTTATACAACCTTACCTTCGACTTTTTTTACTCTCCAGGGTAATATGACACGGCAGCTACGGGCGGCCTTCCACAATCAACTAGAGCTCCAGAGAGTAGCAAGACATTTGGGATTTTCATACTGGATACTGGCATTTACGAAGCTGTTGGACATGATCTTTTCGATTCCAATCACTGTGTTTCTTTACAGCTGTTTTGCACGTGCAGTGTTTCAGTCTGACCTTGCATACAGGATTATTGCTGGTGGTTTTGCCGTGCTTCTTGTCTTGCATATTGTATATTTCACAGTGAGGCGTCAGTTCAAGTATGTAATGTGGTTCATATTATATTGCATCTTCTCTGTCCCTCTGTTTGCTACTTGGTTCCCGTTACTTGCATTGTGGCAGAACAACTACGCCGAACAGTGGTATGATACATGGCCAACGTCGGGTAAAACAGGAACACGGTTGCACGGAATTATCGAAGACAAGAAAGAGAAGGACGTCGAAACTCCCAAAAAAGAAGAGGAGATAGTAGAAGAGGAAGAGGCAAGACCTGATCAGCAAACGATCATGCGACTGCGTCTTGGAGAATTTGAACAATTGGAAGCGGAAAAAGCTTATTACCGTACGATGGAAGAAGCGGCAGCATTAGACGCAAATTTCACTGGATTTGCGGGTATTGTCGGTAATCGGTCCAGCGTTCATTCTCTGCGGTGTAGTCAATCTGGTGGCAGCCAAATCATCCCATCGCTTCCGCCCGCACAGTTGGGTGACGGATACAGTAGCGCACGAAGTCGATACAGACCATCCACACCTGTTGCACCGGATATGTATGGAACTACTCGAGGAATGACCAAATATATGAATGGGGACACACTGTTACCAACGCAAATAGATCATGGATCGCCGTCCGGTAGCATGGTGAATCCATTTTCGTCTGAACTAGATAATCCATTCGATGACAGCTACGCAGCTCATTACTACGATATGAATGATGTAGCACAACACGGGCGACGTCTTGGAAAACACAAACAGAGCCACTCTCAGTCTTCCTATTTCAGCCATTTAGAAGGAACGCGGATAGTTCCTCCAGCAGAACGGCAGGGACGCACGCGATCCCATTCCACCGAATCCGTTAGTGTATCTGACCAACACAACGCTTCGGATCGCCGTTCCGTATATTCGGTCCAATCCAACGCTTGTTCTCTTGCAAGTTCTTGCTTAAGTCTGGAGATGCTGGCGGAGCCGAGAACAGTCGGTGGTAGCGGCAGGCCGCGCCACTTGATAGGCAACGAACGAGCACCAGTCACAGTGAACCAGGAAGGCGAAGGACGAAGTGTTGCTATGCATGGTCGTCTTGGCCTAACCATACCCGATAGAACGAATATCCTACGCAGTTTTGCCGCTGGCTCTGCCGCTACTGCTACTGCGACCGCTGGGGCACTGCATCGTGCTAATATCCGATCGATCCATGAACGTAACCCTAGTGAATCCAGTCATCCAAGGCAAAATACCAGAGATTTCAGACAGGTCCTCCGTCAGGCCATTCGTGATTACCTTTCTCAAGCGGACCTTGATTCAACCACGAGAGCCCAGGTCAAGAAGCATTTAACAAACTTATTCGGCGCGCGAATCGAAGAAGATGATATCCAAGATTTTATCCACGAGTGCATTGAACAGACGACACTGACCTTACTCACACAGTCGTCTTAGAATTTTTCCTTTCTTTTTTCTTTTTCAAGTCTTATTTCCTCCTATTTCTGTGTAAATTTACTAAACCAAATGTATAAAAACGTCGCTAATTTCGTTCCTCTTGTTATTCTTGCCTTCATCGACTTTAGCTAAAGTCATCACTGCGAAAAGACATGTTATGTTTGTCAAAAACAGTGTTGATGTACTAAAGTAAACATAAACTGTACGTTTATCGAGCGATTTCCTGCTCTTTCGGTCTGCAGACATCTTTTGACACGATATCAATAAGCAGAGAAAGTATAAAGAACACTTTATTAGTTATGCCAAGGCGGGATACAATCAGCATTCTCAATCGCTGCTTATCGAGCTACAACTTAAACATGGGAAACTCTTACCGATAATTAATAGGATTGATATACGTGGTTATTGCTTCCTAAAAAGCGTGCATTACTGCTAATTGAGCGGTAGAGGATTATTCTCGCGCATTGACGTGTAATTGGTGGTAACGATACCTTAGACTACGTAATCTATTGCGTTATATGGCTCTAATTGCGTCAATCGGCGCACATTATGCGGCAACTATCTGCGTTCGTGTCGCAACTTGTGATATCTCTCGGACTTTGTTTTCCTTCTGTATGGATTGAATCCATCGAGGTTTCATCAACTATGTCTAGCAAATCAGTTTTCTAGTTGATCATCAGTCCTAGCTAATTAAATGATTATTATTTTTTGAAGGTTCTGTACCTTACTCAGATAATACGCTATAATACCAAAAGAGGAAGTCAAAGATGATAGTACATGTGTCAAAATCAAACATGATCTTCTGACCTCCATTGCGTTTTATACACTTGATAAATGTTAATGGCTATAGTACGCTGGTCCGTTTCAGACTTGTAGTTCCAATGTCTGCGTAGCAGAGAAATAATTCTTATCCAGTGATGTGCTTCAAAGCAACTCTCACGGTGATGGAAACGAACCCTCTAGCTGTGCGACGGAGGATAATCATACATGTGACTTCAGGATAGAAATTGTTTTATCATGTGCAGATGGCGTTAAGAACGATAAAAAGGCGTGTGAAAAAATCGCATTACGCCTCTTCTAAATCTAATAGATTACCGAAAATTGGCTTTTAGGACACTCTCTTTCAATAACTTCATATAGCATTCTCTCATGTCTTTTGCCAGCCTAAATTCCGTCTCAAATAACGTCGTAAAAAGGTATTGCATGAAACAAGTGATCACCTTATTTATGCTATATGTAGCGCTCCTGGGGTGGTTATTTCAGATAGCATCTTGGACAATATCGGCTATACTCCTCTTGTCCAAATCAACAGAATTACGAAAGATGAAGGCGTCGAGTGCGAGATCTGTAAGATAAAGTCTTAAGAGAGTCGTTTCATTATAAAAAAAACAGAAGACCACTCAAGTAAATTCTGCGCGTATAGTGGCTAAATGTGAATATTTTAACCCTGGCGGATCTGTGAAAGACCGGATTGCCAAGCGAATGGTAGAAGAAGCCGAAGCGGCTGGCATTATCACACCTGGCGTGAGCACAATCATTGAACCAACGTCAGGAAATACGGGTAAAAGAAAATATCCTGCAATATACTGTGGAAGGACCTAACGTTTCTTTTTTGTAGGTATTGGCTTGGCACTCGTGGCAGCCATCAAAAGATACCGTCTTATCATTGTCTTACCGGAGAACATGTCTCAAGAAAAAGTGGATGTTCTTAGTGCTCTAGGTGCTGAGATTGTCCGTTCACCGGCAGGAGGTAACGTGGCAAAGGGAAATTGAGGTATTATTCTATCTTTCTTATTCCGTCTCCAAAGCTGCATGGGATTCTGAAAACACGCATAGCGCGATTGCGAAAAGACTGCAAAAGAAAATACCCAATGCTGTTATCTTGAACCAATACGGAAATCCCTCTAATCCTATGGCTCACTATGATACCACAGCTGAAGAAATTCTACAAGCGTGCCATGGCAAATTGGATGTCTTAGTAGCAGGATCTGGTACAGGTGGGACAATAACAGGCGTTGCGAAAAAGTTGAAAGAAAAATGCCCGGATATCAAGGTAAGAAAAACAAGTATGGTCACTTAGATTTGGTTTTCGATACAAAGATGGCTGGATAGATTGTTGGTGTTGACCCTCATGGATCGATTGTGGCAGAGCCAGCTGCATTGAACACCGTGAAATGCTCATTTCAGGTGGAAGGGATCGGTCATGACTTTGTGCCGGAAGTACTACAAAGGCACTTGGTGGACGAGTGGGTCAAGACGGGCGATCAAGAATCTTTTTGCATGGCTCGACGTCTCATTCGTGAAGAAGGATTGCTGTGTGGTGGATCATCTGGCACTGCCATGGTAGCTGCGATAAAAATAGGAAAGAAACTAAAGAAGGGGCAACGTGTGGTAGTGATCTTACCTGACACTGTGAGAAACTATATGAGTAAATTTCTTCGCGACGACTGGATGAGAGAGAAAAACTTTTTGGACCAAAAGCTTGAAAACCAAGGCTCTCAGAACAATGGCACGAATAATTACCAAGAAGCAACCGTTCGAATGCTCAAATTAAAGAAGGCTGTCTCTGTTACAGACACGGTAAAGTACAGATGGAAAGGAAAATTGGAACAGTAAAGTGCACATACTAACATGAACCATTGGTCTCCGAAATAGACGTCGTGTAAAGACGCAATTGAGCTGATGGAAAAGAACGGCTTTGATCAGTTGCCAGTCGCTAATGAATCTCGCCTGAGAGGTATGATTACTAGTAGTCATATCTTGACAAGTATGGCATTCGGGCACATCCAACCAAGCTCGTCTGTATCGGAAATTATGTTCCATTTCAACTCAAAATGTCGTCGAAAGTTCGACATCATCACGGTCGATACCCCCTTGGAGCAGCTAGCCAAGTTCCTTACCAAAAGTGGGAGTGCGCTAGTCACTTCTGATGATGGCTCTCAATTGAAACATATAGTCACCAGGCTAGATTTGCTGAGCTATTTCGCCAAACATGGTTCAAGTTGATTTACATAAAGCTCCAGCATATGCTAGGATATCAATGCATTAGATGTCTCATGTATATACGTTGATTATGTGGCTTGTGTGTTCAATTTAGCTTTATTCTCTGTAAGATGTACTAAACATATCTAATAGAAAGTAATGAAAATACAGCGTATGACAGGCGTGATATACATGGTGTATAAATTGATGAAGGCGATCTATGCTATGTTGCTATCTTGCCCCACATCGAGTCGGTAAAGTTGCACACATGATGATTGCTGGAAATAGACTATGTGCTTAAGTTCGCTGGCTTTTATCGTCTGGTATATCAAGGCCATGGAATACGGATTTCCAACAATTAATGATAGCAAGCATCATATTGAACATGAGGATCCATATGGAAAAGATGATCTGCGCCAATCCACCGGAATCGATGTCAGGTTTCCTATTTTTGCCCAGAAGGACACAAAGGGTGATGGAAACTCCCAAATGTGCCACCCGGATCGTGCTAGCCAGGAAGAAAAGGATTTGAGCAACCATAAAACAGGGCTTGTATCGTTTGTACGTTTTTAGTTGGCTGCGGAATTCTTCGGCCAATCGGGCTAGTTCCGGGTGATTGCTTGCAAAGGCTTGACCGGTCAAAATACGTTGGACAATGTCGTTGAAAGGTTGATATGTACGGTTCATATCTATCGTTGGCTTCACGATGAAATGGACGTTATACATATGCTTGACTACAACAAGCAGAACATCTGTTGTGGTAAGTGCAATGAGCGACATGACCAGGACAAAGACGGTGTCTTGTTCTGACACAAAAGCCATGGACGCCACACAAGCTGGAATAAAGCCAAGCGCGTTCATCATGAGTTCCGTCTCGCTTAAATGTGCCAATCGAGTTGTGTCTGTAATATCAATTGATCTAGGGTTGTCCAGGCGTATTTCCTCGTAGCTCCTTAAGTCGCTTAAATAGATCCTCAGCTTGGCCTGTGTGTCAGGGTCTGCAGCTTCGATCTTTGTCAGGTACTCATCAAAGTCAATAGTACTAGCATCCGAATCAGAGGAAGGATATCCCTTGATAGAGCTCTGAGATCTTTTCTTTTCCATTAAAAAAGTGAGATGTGAAATAATCAGTAGAACCTGTTGAATGTTTGCCTGATGATGGATTGTTTTTATGTTGTCTCCGTGTGCCAAACGTTTCCGACAAGTCCGCATAGATGCCTGTGGATATTTCCTTTTGAAGAAGTATTTAGTAATATATCGCCACGAACATCACCATGCAAAACTTTGCAAGATAATTTTGCATTGGGCGCTGCGGTTTGTCCTACCCTCTACGCACGAACGTACGTTATATCGCTCATGTCTGGTAGTGACATTCGGAAGATGTACCGATCCTTATGAGTGCCACAATGGCTAGCCTTTCATTACCTTTGGTTACACTATTCTTATTTACTGGCAACGGTCGTGATTTTCGTAGACTTTGATTGTATTTCTAACTCATGAGATGCAGTAAAGTTTCCTTTTTCTATTGCTTCTCAATAAGTTTCCTCAACTGGTAATGCGTACAAACAAAACAGGCAAAAAGATAATCCTAAACAGTGTTGAAAGCTTATGTTCCTGGATCACTCAAAAGCATATCTTTATATATACTGAATACCAAGGATATCTGCCGTCATGTCCATCTGAGCTCAATCCTATCGAGAGTTTTGGTCAGTTGTTAAGACCAAACTTAACCGATACGAATTCTTGAGCAATGAAACGTTGATGACCCAAACCGGGAAGCATTTGACGGTTGATGATTGCGTACTTTCAAATGTTATATCTTTTATTGCTGCAGATGCTTAAATAGGTGCCGCGATGGAAAGAAAGTTGAAGATGACGTTCTACTATTCTCTACTGTTTCAATGTAAACATGTACGCAGATACAACATTGTAGAAAGATAATACCTATAGAACATGAAGGAACATACAAAGAAGAAGGCATAAGAAAGCCACTGCCCTGCAGTCAGCGACTATGGATGTACGTCGTAAACCGTTTGTCATAGACGAATCCATCTTATGACATTTATCAATGAATATTTTTTCATTCAATAACTCCAAGACAATTGGCGCAACAAAAAGAAAAGCCGCTAAGCGTGCCTTATATTGATATATACTTATATTGACCTTCAATCCTCTATAACTTCAAGGCGATTAAAGGAAGAAACGTTGAAATTAAAGGGAGACATCTGGGTCTCACTGGCGGATGCGTCTGTGAACGTTACTTAACGATCGATCTGTTTCACAAGCAACGAACCAGTAGCGGTCAACAAGAACGAATATAAATACATAAATTTACGGTCGTATTCGTTTGAATAGCGTATAATAATTCACGCAGTCCTCATAGGCACTTCCTTATTCCATCTTATGACGCTATCCCATTTTTTGGTGACACAGGCCGCAGTCGTGTTTGTTAAAATGACCTATTAAGGCAATATTCTAGGTTTGGTCTTTCTTTAGGGTGATCGATTATCGAAATTGCTCAGGAAACCAAGACGATTTCATATTTCGTCTCTACAATGTATTAAATATATCCAAGCTTGGAAGACACTTACTAGTTTCGCGTTTGTTTGGTAACTTACTAGCGAGAATTGGATTGTCAGAAAAAGTTCACTAAACGAGCCATCAACAGACAACCCTTTGGTACCCATAGCCATACATTTATTATTTGTATAATTTATCTATTTGAGAATCTAAAACAACACGTACAAATAGCGTGTGTATCAGTTGGATGCACAATACCATTTATGCAAACCCAGGGCAGTTGTCATAACCACGATAACGCAGGCACCAACAATGCTGTATGCGTCTGGATATTCGTGAAGAATGAAAATGCCGAATAAAAATGCAAATACGACATCGTTCATACGCATCAACGTTCCTATTATACGAGTTAGCACTCCCGATGGTATCTTATAAGATATCTTACCTGGACCAGCAGGAGCAAGTTGTAGACTATGTCAGTTTGCATGTTGTCAGTTCCCATGTTTACGTCTTTTTATTTGAACTTACCCCAAATTAAGCAAGCATTGACCGATATATGCGCATACACCGATAAGCAGCAAGACCGTATAGTCATACCATCCATCGGGTTTCACACCACCTGACTGGATCAGGAACATCCCTGCAAAGCTAATCACAACAGACATAAAGCCGAAATAGACAACGTGCACCATGAAATGAGCACCTTTTCCAATCTTTCGAACTACAATACCGCAGATTGGTCATTTTTCAATATGCGCAAGAGATATAATATCGATATACCTGTGACATATGCTATAGCAGCCATCAAAGCACCAACAAGGCCAGCAATCACAGCAATCAATCGCTCCAATGCGTTTTCTGTAGTACCAGTTTCATCTCCACCAAACAAAAAGTGTGGTTTTGACACCAAGATGACACCAATCAAGCAAGACACTGAGCAAATACCATCAAATAACGTAAAGGCTTCTCCGAGTAGCACAGCGGCAAGGATGGCAGTGAAGGTTGGACCCAAAAAGAAAACGACTATTTTCTATGATTAGTCATCTTATTGTATGCGTATGCAACATGTTCTACCAGTCGCATCGGCTAGTGGCAGTTTTGTGACACTGTAGAAAAACAAGGCCAAGCCGACCGCCCCCACTGTTCCTCGTAAAGTGAGCCATAGACGAACTTCTGGTCTGCCAAGGGGATTCACGTTAAGTATGGCGCACCCTATCAGTCCCAAAAGAACTTGTGCTACCGAGCGTGCAAACACCAGTTCCATTGACGGAAATTTGGACGCCCCTATCTTTACGAACAGTGACATGGTAGAAAATCCAAGGGCGGACAATGCCATGAGTAGCAAGCCCGTGATCTCTTTCCGACGTTGATTTGGTGGTGGCGTAAGGGTAGTTTGAATCAGAGGAGTAACCTCGTTAACCATTGTGATTGTCTTATGCTGATCTGGCTCGGACGTCATGGCTTGCAGACACACACAGAGGAACAACAACTAATGCACTTCTCTTTAAAAGGCGAAATTTTCTGCGGCCTTTTATTATCTTCAACAGCAGACCGAACCTTCGGAGGGCCATCTCGGAACCCAATCGAAGTGCAGCTGACTGATCGTTACTTTGCCACGACCCATTTATCAGCGATAGGCCGCGCATATTTAACCGAGGAGCTTTTTGTTGGTCTTCTCTCCCAATTAGTTCATTTAAGGAAGAAGCTGAAATTTTGTTAAACAATACCCACCTCACAAAGAGACACCAATAGTTGACGTATCTCGATCCATCACCATGGCAACATTTCTGTGTTATTTCCGTTTTGTAAAATACCTTTTATTCTATCCCTTTTGCACATGTTTTAAACAGCATATGGTTAATTGCTTGCTGACGCCGATGGTGAAGGGATTTTTTAGTAAGACGGCACTCAAAACAATACACCAGTAGTGCGAATCAATGGATAGCCAATCAAATTTGAGAATTGATTTGTACACTACTCTCTTACGTTATTCAAGTGCCGTGCCGTATTGGTGCTTTTCACACTTCTCAGTAAGAATGATAAAAAAGACGCGAAGCAATAAAGCACAGACAGCGCCCGAGAAACGGGTATCTGCCAGACGGAATGAGCAGGAACGCTGTGTCTATCGGCTGAGAGTGTCCTAAATCTGCTTTGTTGGGCACTCGTACTCTCTAATAATTCCTCGAACACTGTATTTTACAAGCTACGGTGCATACTAGATCAGCCCTGCTAAAATAAATGACCTATCAAAAGAGTATGTCTCTATTCATTTACGGAGCCAACAGTAGAGGGGGGGGGAGAGAAGGTTAAAATATACAAATGAAGAAGAGCTTAGTCGATTTCTTCATATACTCTTCTTTACGCGGTTTACTTTTGGTGTAAAAGAAATAAGGGGCATCGATTGTGGAACAATCATCTCGGTGTGGACAATGTTGAAGAGTGCGTCCCTTTGCTCCCTGCCAAAGAGCTCGTGCTTGATTTCGCGGCAGGTGCTGATTATGAATTTCTAAAGCGCAGTAACAAAAATATCAACATGAAGGGATGAACTATAAATATAACTTACCTTCCAAGCGAACAAGTTATTCAACGTTTGTTCTAAACTTATGAAGGTGTGATATATCTTTTAGAATAAAGATGGTATCAAACTATGGGGAATACGGGTTCCGCTTGCTTCCTGTCAGTTTGCATTGAGCTGTTCGTGGTTGTCGATGTACGTACTACTTTTCAGTAAGTAAAAGAGAGTCAATTAAGAAGCAATGTTACAATCAGCAACCAACTCAATAAGTTTGGTCGTTGAAATGCTATTCTCATACTGAATCCTTTGTTTTGGTAGAAACGCCAGTAATGAGTTCACACCACTTCCGCTATGAATTTCAAAGGGTTTAAAATGGAGCACTACCTCAACATTGGTTATTTTTTCAATACTTACCGGTAATGGAAAACAATCTCGAAGAGGTTGCTGCTTTCTTGTCTCTAATCCATCTTCTATTATGTTTTTCCTTCCAATTTCTGATGTTGCTATGGAAGCCGGGGTCAAATGAATTGAAAATGCTTGAGACATACGACCAATTTTTTCTGGAATAGAAGTAAATAAAATATGAAATTTTGAGAAAAATATCACTGGACTATTTTTGGTCTTACTTCAAAACGTTTTCTTCCAAAGCGCTTACCTGATCTTTTTTTAACAGTTGTAACGCAACATTTAAAGTTGCCTTCTAAAATGGCTTTCTCTGATGTTATTGACATATGCTTCTACAACACTGGTATTTTTCGCAGTGATAATCCCGGCTTGAGGTATAAGAGAAAAGAGTATATTCTAAAGATTTGCATAATATCCAGTTAGTTTACCTTCTTATAGATCATTTCAAACAGGACATACTCGTCGCATCTTTTTTCCGCTATGGGAAATGGCTCCTGACGTACTGTTTTTCATTAAGCAAAATTAGTAGTCCAAGAGCCATACTTTCCGACTCTGCTGCAGATTGTATATGGAAACTACGAATACTTCAATCAGAACCGACGGAGACCATATGGAACACGTATTTCCGCTAGTGGGATATGCTGCATGTCTTTTTACTTTTCTCCGAAAGGTATCCCAGCACTCGGCTGGGCGTGAGCACAAAGAACAAAGAAATCCAGGAATGCTGCATTCGACACAAGAAGTCCACCCCCCCCCCAATAGAGAATGTTTTGCTTGCCTGCGCCTTGAGACTATAAAAGGCTCAAAGTCAGAAATCATTGATAGCATTTTGCCTGGTTTGTTGTTTTACCGCTTTGTTGGATTTTCATCTGTCCGGAACCATCCGATATTTCAGGTCGTCTTAAATGTCCAGGAAGCATATGTTGTCCTTGCTTTCAGAGACGGATACTTGCTGCAATTGACTAAAAAAGAGCATGCAATGAGAAATGTTTCAAGTATGCCGTTTAATTTCGTTTTGTTATGAAGTTAAATGGCTGCATAATAATAACTGCATCCGATGTTACCGTACCTTATTTCATCCAATGCTTCTCTTGAAAGATGCCTTGTGCGTACCTCTTGTTTCAAATCTCTGCATTTCCTGGAAAAGGTTATGGTAATGAGCGATTAAATCTTGTCGTAGTAGGAAATTACTTTCTGTCAATAGTCCAGCATATCATTCCATATTATTATTATTTCATGCTTGCAAAGATTGGTCTACCATACTGGAATCATGCAATTAAATAAACCTCCTTAATTGACCAGAAATTCTTCCTCGGCCAACGTAGACCGCGAGAAAAAGTAACATGGATGAATCCATCGGTTCTTCTCGCTCTATTCCGATTTTCCATTTTTTGAATAAATATTGTTGTAAAGCAGCAAAAACATGCTGCGTCATTGTTATCCTAATCTTGGATCTTAAAGCAAGATTTGGACTATATGCAGTAAAAGCGTGGCTCATTTTTTTAAACCTTTGAGCACTCGGCTACAGCACTATGTCAGCCCCAAATTTATTTCCAATGCGCAAAAAGATCTCTTAAGTGGAGCCAAATTTCATTGCAAAAAGCTGTATAAAGCGCAACAAGGTGAGCAGAAAAAAGCTTTCTGCACAATAAAGTCTTCATGCCACCGTCACAGCGCAGTGGTCTTAAAAATGCTGCGTGTGGATAGGACGGTGCTTTTGTTATATGCCCCGCATTTCGGAATCGGGAGCCTGAGACTTCCCCTTATCAATCGTTTTTCCGTTACTATGCTCCGAAGAGCAGTAAGCACCACCATTGTATACCAACGCCCATGGTTGGGGACCACAGCCATGCGAAGAGCACGGTTATCGCAACGGCTTACTCTTCCGGAAAACAAAGTAACAGGGCCCCGGCGATTCCAATCGACCGTTGCGATTCAGACCGACGATCTCCAACAACCGAGATTGAGCAAAGGTGCGATCCATTATTTTGGAGTTATAGAGAAAACCCTTGGCTGACATTGTGAATCAGGAGACCATGTAGGTGTTGCGCCTCTCACAAGATATGACGAAATTACCAGTAGCGGCGCGGTCCGTGCGGACGCCCACCAACGAGAGATAGTGAAGCAGTTGGATATCCTCTGGCACGATTTGAAGCACTATATACCCGAAAAGGCGTCCGCAGCATCTCCCAGTTCTCTTCTCGGCTCCGTAAGTCAAGTCTATCATGGTTTGTCTTATAAAATTGTCTGACATTAAAAGGAATCCAGTTTTCCCAATGGTTCGGTGGTTCGAAGCAGGAGGGCTCAGGAAAATGGAGTCCAAAATCTCTTTACGTATACGGGAATGTCGGCACCGGGAAAACAATGGTAATGGACCTATTTTACGATAGTTTGCCTATCGATCGGAAACGTCGAGTCCATTTCCACGCTTTTATGTTAGACATCCACGCGCGCATTCATGCGATTAAGACAGCCAACCCAACTTTAGCCAATCCTCTGGCTCCTATTGCCGACGACTTGCTCAGAGATGCTTACGTATTATGCTTTGACGAATTCCAAGTGACCGATATCGCAGATGCAATGATCCTCCGCAAGTTGTTCACGGAGTTGTTTGACCGTGGCGTTGTCCTGGTTACCACTTCCAATCGTCACCCAACTGAACTGTATAAGAATGGCATCCAACGGCAATCCTTCCTACCATGCATTGATTTGTTATTAAACAAGTGTGAGGTTCTATGCCTGGATTCGGGTACAGATTATAGAAAGGTGGAGCGAGAGATGTCGCAGGTTTACTTTTACCCGTTGAATTCGGAGACCCAAAATCAGATCGATACATTAACCAAACAGCTAACTCATGGTAAACCATTGCGACCAATGACAATAAAATTCCTTGGACGCGAACTTGTGGTTCCTGAACAGGCTGATGGTGTTGCCCGCATGCGATTCAGTGATGCATGTGCAAACGCTTTGAGTGCTGCCGATTACCTGGAACTTGTCAAACGATTTCATACGATTATCCTAACGGGTATCCCTCAAATGACGATGAAGCATCGTGCCGAGGCGAGAAGATTTATTACTCTTATTGATGCGATATATGAATCTCGAGCTACATTAATTGCAAGCGCGGAGAACAGCATCATGGAAATATTTAATGCCGAAGAGGGTGCTGGAGAGATCGACGACGATATGCGCAAGCTCATGGATGATCTTAATGTAACGGATGTGTCGTCTCCTTTGTTTAGTGGACAAGAAGAAGCTTTTGCTTTTCAAAGAGCATTATCACGATTGGTGCAGATGCAAAGCAAAGAATGGGTCAACAAGGAATTGCGCTGAGTATTACTGTTATACAGTACTGTAGAGGCCGCGGATGATTCTCATCCGCGAATGAATTAGACCAATATTTCACAGAAGCATCAATGCTTCATGATAAACTGCAAAATAAACGAAAAATACATTGTCACATCCCGTAATTAAAACCTTTGATTCCGCATGCACATCAGACCTGTCATGAATTAAATCACCGCTTGTTTTTTGGGCCATGCCTTTTACCTGCAGCTGAGGAATCATAGGACAATGGCAGAAAAATTACCGCGTGAAGTCCTACGCATCATAAGTAACAACCTCTCCCGCAACGAGATATGCACTTGTATTTGTGTCTGTCGCTCCTGGAATGAAGCTCTCGTCTCGATTCTCTACGACAACATAAAGATCGAAAATTACCTTCAATTTGAGCAACTTACCGAGACTCTTTCCAATGCGAAACGCCATGATCGACCTGGCCATTTCGTCCGCAAAGTGAAATTACAATGTCAAATATCTGTTGCCGGATTGAGACAATGGACGCAGCTTTGCCCTTATGTTACCGAGTTCGATGCTACCTGGAAGGTCACTCCGAAATTCGTAGAAGTCTTGAAGGAGTGGAAGCACCTGAAGGTAGGACCTCGCTTGCGATTAACGAGTCGGCCAGCCTTTTCCTTGGATTCCTTTAAACATAGTGTCAAGCGCTTAAGCCTTGGCATTGATACCAAATCCTTCTCGGATTGGATCAAAGTGCTCGTTGAGCTTCCTTCTATCGAAGAACTTAAGATCAACAGCAAAACAGTTTATGCGTACCGTGCGATGCTCTCGATGGCAGAATTGGAGAAGATTCATAGTTCGCTTCCCCATCTACGAAAGCTTACTCTTGCTGATGTGCATTTTCATGGTGAGCTGCCAAAGCAGATTACTCCTTGCGATACTGTACGCTTTCTATCTCTCACTCCGGAAGAAGACGAACTATGGGGCCAGTACTTTGCTCAGAAATACACCAATTTGAACGATCTTGAGATCAATGGCTCGTTTCTTAGGACGCACAACGGATACAGGACAAACGAAGTCATGACCTTAGCGAGATCCTGTCGCTATCTCAAAAGACTACCTGTATTCACTTTTGACAGCGACGATTTGATCTACCAACAATTTGTGAGAATACTTAGAGAAATTGGCGCACCACTCAGCAACTTGGAGGTTTCTTACATTGAATATTTACCTGGTTATACAAGTACGATCCATTCCTTTCAGAGGACACTTGCGGAACTTGCTATCCTGTTTTTCGAACAGCATTCTTTAGAGGAAATACTAGAGCCTTTAAAGTCTTGCATAGCTTTAACTCGACTTTCGATACGTGAAGATACGAGAGATATGAACATAGATGAAATCTTTAACGCCTGCCCACGTCTAGAGAGCTTGACTGTTTATGGCAACTTACTTCGACTGAGTAACGACAACATCAACAGAACTCAGTATCCCCTCAAACAGCTGACATTATCCGGCAGTCTTAATAATGGAGTCATTTCGTTTATAACGCAATCCTGTCCGAACTTGTCAGAGTTTGACTGCAGGGGGTCGGAACGAGGAGGTGTGTTAAACATGGATTTTTCTAGTTTAACCTTGAACAAGCTTGCCATCCACGCTTTAGAAGCAGAATTCACCTTGTCATTTCTGGGGAAGACGAAGCAACCTTCTAGCCGAAGCAACCACAACAACAGCATTCATAATATGCAACTGCGAATGTGCCCTAACCGAAGATGCCGGGCGCTTTACAGAGTGGAAGAAAAAGAAACAGAAGAAGAAGAAGAAGATCAGGGAAATCGTACAAGCTACAATCGGCTGATGTATGATGAGTGCCAGTGTGTGGTTGTAACCACGGATGACTCGGGCGAAGAATATATTGACCCGGATCCTGAACGATGTGCAATAAACATTCTTTGCCAACCCACTTGCGACATCAGGATTGTCGCAGGTTTGAGATCTAACCTTTCAATCTTCACTGGAAGGAGAGTCGGCTACAGAGAACAACGAGGCCCAAGAAAATGCAAACGATCTCGACGACGATAAACCTATGAGATTATGAGGAAGACAGATTCCTGAAGCTTGGCATCATGTGAACTTTACACTTCCATAGATGTCAAACGGTTACAACTGTAGATAGAACATAATAGATGAATTTCTATAAATCCCGGTTTAACGATGGTCATTGGGATATAACTGCAACTATTCTCTTTCCCAAGTTCTCTTAAATGCGTCATTTATTTAGTTTGAAAGGAATAATAACATATAACACGTTTGAAGCAATTCTTTTTCCTTCTTTGGGTTATTTACCAAGCGTGCTGCCATGAAACATACTCTTTTCGATGGATAACTAGTTTATCATAGTTTTGCTGCAGAAAAAAAAACACTTTATGTCAAAACAATGTGAAAAGTATCACTTGATAACTGGATGCTCGCTCTATATCGGGAACAATGAATAGAACAATTAATAGGATAGTTATGCGCACCTGATGACCGTGTCATTCATGAGATATGTCTCTCTGCTTCCACAGGAATCGTGACCGGATCATTCGAGGGACAATGGTACGCTCTTTAGATCCCTTTCCTCTCGGTAAGGAACAGCCTTGCCCCTGCCATTTTTTGTTCGATCATTCAGACGGTCCATCTGTCAGCTGGTCTAGATAGTACAGATGCAAATCATTGCCTTTAACAACACAAGGTTATCGATAATACAGCATCAAGACCTTCCATTTTTCTGCAACAGACGAAGTACAACGGTAAGAGTCCAATTCTAGTAACAAACAACTAGCGAGACGGTCTTGTTGAGGTTGAATGACTTGACCGAGCGAGGAAGGGTGCTCGAATCATTTTTTGGTTTATTGTTTTGTTTTTGTGGGATCCATGCATCAAGAGCTTGGGTTTTTTCACAAGTTGTATAGGATGAGAAAAAGATGAAAGTCAAACAAAAGCCATGAAATTTAGATCTGTTGCAAAAGAAGAAGTGAAGGTAAGTTCATCTGTAAATTGCCCCTTGCAACCAGTTCAATTTGGGTTACCTCGTCAATATCAAAATCGAACTCAACGTCGTCATCCTCTTCACCACCAAAGGTTTCGGTTTCGTTAATTTTAGTTGTGTCTGGTAATTCACCGTAGGACTTCAGAGAACGTGCCTCATCGGCATTATATTTCAGCAACACATCGGCTTTCTCATCTTGATACTCTCGCAGCGAAATAAGAACGATATCACCCTGGTTAATCCAGACCTAAAAAAAAGTAATGGTGTCAGCCACGTTGAGCTATTCTGTTAAGCATCCCAACATAAGCGCTCCCTTGATCCAAAAACAACATACCTTCTTTCTCAATTTACCACGAATGTGGGCCAATCGCTTAACGCCATCGAAACATTGTGCTTCCACGCGGCCGTTACCCAACATCTTTGTAACTTGGGCATATTCTAGAAAAGAAGAGAATCAGAATGAGTGAATGATCACGGATTCAAGAATCGTTGCAGATGGTTTAGCGTTTTACCTTGGCCTTCTTCCTTGAAGATGAGCTCACGCTTGCTGCCTTCGTTCTCGTTCTTTCCTCTTCTCCGATTTTTACCTCCCTAAAATCATAATACAGAGTAAGTCTGGAATCATCCTTTACCAACATTGACAGTAAGCTTACTTTTCCCTTATTCTTGGGCATGTTTTGAGTAGTGAAACACTTTTTTTCCCTCGTCAGGCTCGTCAAAAAACATATTTCTACGGGTGGCTTGTGTCTCTAGTGCCTCGGAGTTCGAAATATTGGCTGCGGCGGCAAATGTGGGCCACAGGGCCATAAGGGGGGCTTCTTAAACCCAAAAACCCATAAATGGTCATTCGATCCTCCCCAAAAAAGGAAAGAAGAGGAACCGCAGCATTGATGCCGTAGCTGGATTACTATCTACGAGTATAACGTATACATAGTTGCGTAGCGATGAAAAACTAGGAAAACCGGACAATGCGTGTGTACCATTCTCATCAGTATTATTACCCGCTTTTCCTCATAACTAATCGTACATGGTCTGGTATATGAGCGAAAACGACGGTGACAGATCACTTTCATTTACTAACAAGCATATAATCCAACGGGATGGAATTTTCTGCTCAGAATCTTTCTATGCTTAAATCTCCTAGTGTATGTATCGATATTGCGACGCTTTTATTGGGTGTACTCCAGCTCTGAAAAGTTAGTCAATAACTTGGTGAGCTTGAGAATCCATGGACATATTCTCAAAGAAAGCAACAACCAGAAAAGGCAAATGAAGCTGATTTCTTTTTTTAGACGTAGAATAGCAACGGAATGCATGTCAATAACCGATGCCGTAGTTGAAGATTGCCCAGCAGACTACTTCCAAAGCCAACATTATCCTCTCGAGCACTGGTGGACGACATATCACCACTTGTATCAGAAAACATATTCTAATTATTTAGTAACAAAGCTTTGCCGCATTAACCTTCCGTTAGCATTTGACTTAATTGGCGGAGACGGCAAGTCGAACAGCTGATGTCTTTACCCGAGAATAATGGATTCGGTGATTGGCCCTTCTTTTCTCCCTTTTCTTCGCTTATCTCTTTTATCGTGTACATGTCCCGATTTATTTATTCCCCTGGAATAAACATGGAAAGAACACAACGTACCCACTGGTCCCACCCGATAGAGAATGTGCGAGAATGTAATTAACAAACGGACAGGTCAACAAGGTTTCTTATTGTAGCTGACCAGTTACTAATCATTTACCGAAAAGGCGAAATTTTACTAACAGTAACTTCATCGACAGTTAGCGCAAAAGTACTTTTCTTTAGTAAGGCAACCGTGCCTAACTCATCAGAACGTCAACAGCCGCTGTGGGACAAAAAAGTCTCATAGGTGGCATAAATCGTATAAATCGCATACAACTCGTACAGACGTCGCCTAGCTCGAGTAATCAAACGCCGCACAAATCTTAGAAAAGTCGCACCCTATATGACATGCGACTTTCGTGCGATGTGTGCAGCGTTTCTTTCCCGTAATCAGCTGTTAAGAGCTTTGACAAGGCATTATTACTACATGCATGACTTTAAGAACATGGCAATGTTAGAGGAAGAGTTCCTCGAACTGCAAGAGCGGCTGGATAGAGGAGCTGCTTGAAAATGACAATAAAAAGCAAGGAGTTAAGCTTTGGCAGCCTATTATGATAAAGTCCTACTCCCCACGCTACTTGTATTTAAGGGCCAGGATTGCTTGTCGGCCAGGCTACATCGACTGATTCACGAATGCACTTGAGGTTTGTTCAAGGAGGTCAGAATGTCCAAAAGCACATCTTTTGGAGTGCTTAGAAGATCAGAGGTGATGCCCTTTTTTTGCCCTGATGAGCTCATCCGTAGGCGGATCCTAACCTGCAGTTGCTAGTCACAGTAGAGGCATTGGTATGCACGGTAATGATGTTGCTGTTGGTCGAATCGCCCACAACTTTGGCATTACTGGTAGGTTATGGTATGTCCTTGCATGCGTAACTAACTGTGTTCTAGAGGGTAATGTATATAACTATGTCAATAGGGTCATAGTCGCTCTCATGTTATTAAGAAGAATGTGGTCTCATGACTCGATAGATTCAGTAAAGGCATATTAGCCAATGTATTCAGGCAGGCACTGGTTTTCCCAGTGTATTGGTTTCATCGATCTGAATGTCAATGGAAAGATCTAGATGGCGTTAAGCCAAGTGGACCGTTACTAAACACGCGACTGTCATGAACACAAACGGGCAAGCGGTTCAGAGCAATGCCGATCCTCTTAGGGTTATGATATAAAACCATGGCTGACAGATTATACCTTTCTTTGCGGCTGTAATAAGCCTCAGCATAGTTCTGATCGAAATTCATATTACCGGGCTGAGGCTACCTACTTTCACCATTAAATCGTGGCATCTTCCCCACTAAGCATTAAGCAAATCTTAGATTCACCACTGGGTTGGTTTATCAGGATCGCCGTCACCCCGATAATCTATATCGCATCATAAGAGTACAAAGCACAAGAAAGCTAGAATACAGCTGGATAATTGTCATCTCTATTTGTCGAGAATATAAATTTAGTGCCGTTGAAAGTTTTGGTCATTGTTATTCTGATTTGATCAACAAGACGTTGTAGAACAGCTAACATTGTTTGGGCGTATGTGTTGAGCGAGAACTATAATGGACTTTGCTCTCTGTTTTCCGTCCCTAACGCATACTCAGACACGAAAGTTATCCCCATGCCCCATTCAAAACCTGGTTTTTGATTGATAGAGATGACCAAAAAAAGTTAGAGCGGCTCAAATCCAGTAAATTGTTTCAAACAAACATTAGAAAAGCAGCAAGATCCGACAAGACGTTGCTCTAACAACAATATCAGTAAAATTTGATGGCACAGCACATCGTGCCTCTTTGCTTCGTTACACAGCTCGAATCATGCGCCTAAAGTAACATGCGAGAGAACGCCTATTTATCGAAAGGGGATGTCAGTTGCTGCGGTCTTCTCTTCCCCATTTTCAGGAAACAATATGAATCAATCCGAAATACTTTCCTCATATAAAGTTCCTGATTATTTCTCAGGGTTATACTGCAAAAGCTTCTTTAACGTGCATCCAGCCAAGGATTGGAAGTTTCCAAACTACCACGCTTTCTACGTCCCTTTGAAGAAGAAAAAAGGCGTTATTAAAACATTCAGATACGATTTGCAACTTATTGCCAACAGCAATGATATCCCGCCTGTTGTCAAGGCATACGTTGCTAAATTGCTTGTTAACTTGAAGAACAAGGCATGTCAGGCACTTGAGAAGAGTCAACAACTGCTAACTTCTGCTTTTAGCAGACAAAAGATCAAGGAAACGTTGAGGTCCATCAACATAACGGTGACATTGTGAACAGCGTTGTTGGCAGTAACATTGGCACAAATGCACGCATAACCATCAATTCCCAGGCACGTAATGGATTACCTTGGTCTGTCATCGATCCAATATCTTTCGTACACTGCCATTCTAGGGTGATAGGCCCGTCAAAAAGCTGCGAATGATAGGCCCCAATCCACCCTCAGCGACTAGCAGCCAAAACCACTTTGATCTCGTTGACTTGGAAGAAACCACGCATCAACCAATGTGGGAGGTGAATAATATTCCAGTTGCACCCCAGTTCTGTAAATACCAGGAGGCCGTATTGCGGGAGGCAAAGGAACAGGGACTAGATATGGAACGACACGCGCAACAGCTTCTCTAAGTCAATGATTCTCTGGAATAAGCTAAAGTCGAAATTCAATGTTTAAGGCACTTTCACATATAATGTTGTTGAAGCCCTCTCAGAACGACGCAAAAGCAGTTACCATCTACGGCTCTGACCGCCTTAAGGCAATCCAACGTAATTATGTAGAACAGTTCTGCAAAGCTTCAGAAGTCCAATTCAGCAGTGAGCTTCGGAACAAGCTGCTGGCAATAAGTATAGTAATAAAGGTGTTGTGGAAAGATGTAACCGAGAATAACAAGAAAAACGTAGGATTTGAAGGATGGAGTGAAGACAAGAAGAGAAGCAATCGAGGAGATAAACAGCATCCGGGCCGGGACCGATGGCTTTACGTACCGAGTGCTATCTTCTGTGGCAAACTGGTAAATTTACATAAAAGCAAACTTGTTGACAATGACGCACTGACTAATATGGTCAGCGTGGAAAAACTTCGGCGCCACCCTTACAACGAGGTTATCGGCGAAATGGAGTTAACCAGCTCTATATTGGATCCCGTACTATCCCCCATGTTCCATGATCCGGATAACGATGCGATTTTCAAATGGTAACATATCAACTAAAAAAATAAAAAAAAATAAAAAAGAAAAGAAAAAAAAGCACCGCCTGTTTTAATAAGCTATTCATCCAGGTCAAATACAAAGTGTACAGAAGTGACCAGTCTCGACGCTTCAAGGCCGACTCAAACATAGTATTAAACAAAGAAAGTGTAACATTCTGTTCTTTAGGGTTCGGAGAGGTTAAATCCGCAGAGCATACCACTGACATAGCGCCGCTGGCAATCGATTTAGTACGTGTCGCTGTGTTTGCCAAGCATACAATCGACGAATCCAACGTGAATTGCGTGCTAGGATTCCAAGCTGTTGGTCAGTATCTGATACGCACATTTACAAAAAGAACTTACTGAAATCTATGTTCACTAGGCACGTCTGTGGTGTTTTACGTTTGCAAACTTCAAGACAATGGAATTTACGTTTTTGGAGAGTTTGCGAAAATCAAGGTCCCCGACTCGTTTGAAACCTTTCCCGCGTTTGTTAGTTGCCTTTCAGATATCTATCGTGTTATCCATGTATACTACAACCACTGTATCCCAGGCAACAATGTATTTGCGAAACGCCCAACCCTCCCATCTTCGGTTTTTACTGCCGTTTTTAAACAATCAAGAGACAGACGACGTACATGCCCTGTGCGTTTTTGTATGTAGAGCCCTTCAAGATCCATTCCATCCTTACAGAACTTTTCGTGAGTCGCATATCATAGTGCCTAAACGCAATTTTTGAGTTCCTGACTTTTCTAGGTTTATTTACATCAAAATTTGATCTAACATATACTGTTCCTGACCGTTTGAAACTCGTTGGCACACCACCTACCAAAAATGAACGTCTTGCTTTAAAAGAGCGTCCAAAAATTGCTTCCCTCACAAAGACCTATCACAACGCTTCACACAAATCTCCTAATCTGGAAGGTCTTAGCTATTGTTACTGGGATTGGAAAGAAGACCGTACAGACACCAAAGAGGGTTCCGAAGAGGAGCGTGAAACAGATTTGCAGGCCACCATTAGACGACCCGAATGGCCACTCCTCGAGAATGCCAAGTACTTTCCCATGAATCTATTGTGTACAGAAGCAAAAACAGTTTGAGCAGGACTGCAGCGCACGAAACCGGGTATTTGTGCAAAGTTGGACATAACTGGACTTTGTCAATGATAAAGCCCGATTCGAGATCGATGGGCCTACGTTCCGGAAAGCGTAATCGTTTCTATATTTTGCATGATTCACCCAGAGTGTGGCCTATTGTGCACTAAACGTCAAAGGACGCTTGTCGAATATCAATGCCGGCTATGACATAAAGTGTCCATAGGCGTTTTTTGGAGGAATACTACTGTCCCTTAGATTTTTACAGCAGGAAAACCTGGTTTGAACCTGGAATGGATATGCTTCTGACTAGTCGCCAAACTATGCTGGTGGTCTTTAGTACCTTTCGTTGCATTTCCGCATGACCACTTAGCTTGATTTCAATTGGTCATAGAAAGCCTGATAATTCTGCCTATTGCAAGTAAGGCTCAGCTGCATAGTGAAACTGGAAAGAAGCGTGGCCGCCCTCTCTGGAGATGAGCATGAATGGGCAGTTCTCTCCTCCTGCTGTTGCTCACAGTAAAATTACATATAATCAACACGATCAATACGGCGGCTTTTGCTACATATCTATTTGAAAGCTTATCTAACGATCTTCGCAAGAACTTACTGGAAATTTATGGTCCTTCTAAGATACAAAAGGATGGAGAAAAGTGATATGTACGATGGTACCACGGATGACGATATAAGTTGACTTCCACCGGCCGATTACGTTTATTGGATTTACGAAGCATCTTGAAACAGTGTGATAAGTAGCCGAATTCTCAAGATATGAGAGAGCATCGATATATGGTTATAAAATATTAGAAATATCACCATATCGCTGCGAGCTTCAGCCGATAGAAAATTATGTGGGAGATAGTTAGGAACAACATAGCTGCAGACCCAGATCTGAACGCAACAGGAGGGGCACTTCGCAACCGTTTGCTAGAGAAATCCGAATCTGCCAACAGCTAGGAACTTATGGAGGTGTGGAAAAAGGCATTTAATGGCTGCAGACAATGCACTAAGCAGCATAAGGCTAGAATTTATGATGCGAATAATGTAAAATCAGATTCTGATATTAACGAGAGTAAAGTTGATAACGATTTTAGTGAAAATAATTCGACTTTGAATCATAGAAATAAAATCATTAGTTAGAGACGAACCTCAACAGTCAGTTATATGTGAAATGTGGTTCAAATACGTTTGGTTCAACCATAATAACTTTGATATGTTCAAAAATATGTCAACGAATCCATCACTTGAAGAAAATAAAAAAAAATGTGAAAATAAGTTTTTGGATCTTGCGAGGGGCACTATTTGATCCCAGAACTTATGGAGGCTGGGGCAGCCCAGTCATTGATAATACAGGATGATGAGTAAAGACCATGAAAATTGTATGACGATGATATGGTACCGGATTTCGGTTTGGATATACTATGTCAAATAGAACATGCAGATACAGTTAAAGCGATAGAAAAGACTTGAAGGTGGAATCTGCAAGCTGTTAGGTGCTTTTATTCAATCGAACGGGGAGGATAGATGACGAAATAACCATGTCATTGCCCAGACAACTGCAACAAGCAACCGGAAGAACGTAAGAATGGAACCAGAGGAGAGAAGGACTTAAAAATAATCAACGTTGTTGCCACAAAAAATGGATAATGAAGTTCACTGTAAGGGTACGCATCAGCACGAGCTATGAAAGAATATACGTACCTAAAGCAATCTAAGAAAGACAGTGTACAAAAGCTGAGATTTGGTCATGACAGCAAGCCTTATTTCATCGCTAGGGATGCTGTTAAGCAGTGTGCTGATATGCATCAAGACATGATTTGAGACTCGTACGCAGAACATCGATAGATCGATGAACGGCAGTGAGCGTATAATCAGGCGTTATTGAAACCTCTTATTCATGAAAAGCAGCCTTACCAGCGAGAGATCGACATATTTGGCTGTGTATATCATGAAGTCTGGGAATGCAGGACAATACCAGCCGAGTGGCCGCTGTCTGTTTGACAGCTATTGTCGAAGCATGGGACGCCTCCAAGTCATCAAGGCTGTTCTGCCGAGACTATACATACTCTTTTGAAACCCTTAAGTATGCCGTCCGGTTGTCGAAAAGCAAGGCTAGGCCTCACTCCTCCTAGGCGATCACTTGAAAATTGAATATTCTCTTTTAAGTGAAGCGATCAATCAGTCGGGTCATTCTTTAAAGCTCATCAAGCACAACTTAGATATCGCCCATCAACACCACGGCAAACGGTACGCACGCTTATCCATGAGACTTCAGATGCACCTGTGGTGGCAAAGCTGCATTGCAACGGAATTCAAAAAATCGCAAGGTGTGACCTATCCGCAGCATTCCTCCAAGGGAACGATGACGTCTACAGTACTGAGTCGGCAGGTTGCACAAAACCCCTTTTTGGCAAAATGGCGAAGTTCTAACACTCTGTTGATGTAGTTTATCAATTCACATCCGTTTCACCTGCTGAACCAACATTCGCAGACATGCGCTCCTTCCACATTTATCACGATAATATACAGTAATTGGACAGATCATGATATAGATAGCCATTTATTGAGGCAATTGAGAGCTATCGGTGTCAGGCACGAAGTATCCATGTCCTTTAAATTAGTTACCAGCAACAAGACAGAAAACTTTAGGCTCCAAACAGAGCAAGCGAGGAACTAGCCTTCCAACAAATGCTTTTGTTTCGGCAGTATTTCTTCAGCATGCGCTTCTACAGAATCTGGTTCTCCTGAGTTGCATATTCTACAGAATACCAATCTCCTGTAGGCGTGCAAATCATTCACACGAGATGATATTGTTTATTCTCAGGCACGCGTAATGCAGCCTCTTGTAACACTAAGAAGGGGGTAATCCCGCTGATACGAGAGCTGCTATTACTGGACGGCATGTTTGCTTCCGCCAGACAATCTCTGAAGAACCCGATCGACTTCTCTAAAAACGTTGTTGATTTTGAAGCAATGACTCTCAACTTCCAGGACAATTTACATGGCACACTTCTGTGTAGTTTTCAAATACATCTTGCAGAAATAACCCCCTTGTTGCGGCTTAATATACGCTAGACTGTTCCCGTTGGTCTGCTCCCGTGTTCGTGAGCTCGTGTGCACAGATCCTTTGTTTGCATATGGTAAGCCGGCTTCATGATAACCTCTGAATCATGGTGTTAAAATGGATAGGATCCATGGGCGACATGGCCAAACATCATCATGAAACATATATTTGAGACAATGGAAAGAAAAATGGCAACATGATTAAAATTTGGCAACACATCTTATCTTTCCATCCTTGATAACATGAATTAACCCTTTAGAATCCTTAGAGTGTTTTCTTTAGACGTTATGGATAAGCTCATAAACCTTTGCGGGCTATGATACACATCAATTTTTAATGGATATTTGGTCTAATGAGGGATTTAAAGTAGATGTCTTCTATCAGCTTTAATCTATTTACCTGAACCTACTTAAAGATCTTTATCTCGAAAAACCCAGCTGGACATGGCACAGACATAGCGTTACTGGTCATAGTTTTAGTATGCGTCATACTAACTATATCGCAAAGAAAACTCGATCTGACATCTCCCATGGTTCATCTTGCTTTTTATCCTAAGCTAGAAATAGAATACAAAATGAGAATATATCGGTTAGAAAGCAACGTTATTCCTTACCTCATATTATATGCATTGGGTGATAGTAAATCATTAAGTAGGATCAAGCTCTAAATAATACCGCTTTAGAACGAAGCATGGTGTATATGCGGGAATGACACGCAGGGTGCTTTTTAAGAGCGATGGATCATGCACGGGCGGATTGGGCGCGAGAACTGCATATCACACCTTGCAGGTAACCCCGGTATAGGATAATTATAGGGGAAAAAACAGCGCTTAGAAAATCAGAATTTCCCCTCCTTCTCCTTGTCTTTGCATTTGCGCGTCTACATCCAGCTTTCTTTTTTTTTTCTTTATTGCAGGAAAAATGTCGGGGTTAACATTGGTCCTCTTCCCTGTTCTGCCCAAAAGGATTGATCGCCATGGTCATAGGAAAGCAGCATCAGTAACTCCTGGAGATAGATAGATACGCATAGACAAGTAATAATAGTAGTGATGTTATTGACGTCGGTCATGTTCTTTATACAGTAAATGCAAATCATCCGTTGCTGTCACATAGCAAAGCCTTGATCAAAACCCGAGATGCCTATGGTGTTTCCCCCTCTCGCTCTAGATTACGAAAACTAAAATCAAATATAGCAAGTTATGTTTTTTTTAGATCCTAGATTGGCAGACGCCTTCTATTGAGGCTGCATCCATCTCATGTTATGCAGCATATAATAATTGGTTATCAATTACAAGAAATGACATTGTAAAAACATGATTGATCAGAATACAAAACGAAAAGATAAAGGAGTGACAGTAAATACATGGAGGCAGAGTAAGAGAGAGAGAGAGAGAGAGAGAGAGAGTAAGTATAAATGAAAATGAGAGAAATTCCGGAAACAGCAATGCTTGTGTTTCTTGTCATGCCTTCAAATCTTAATTCTCTAATGGGGGAAGCCCTCTAATAAAACGGAAAGACGTAAAAGAAGAGTGAGAACCTATCATGCATGCACGGAGTTTTTAATCAAGCATACCATGGCCATCGACTGCAAAGTGTGTGGAAGAGGGAGGTCCGAAAGAGATAGGGAATCGATACGGTGCATGAGTATAGTCTCCAAGAGTTGCACTGTGGATGGAGACAAATGTGTTGGCTGATTCGGTACGTTCATGAGCAGACCAGGGCAGGCCGGGAAGACCTAGCTCCCAAGCTCTGTTCGGGCTACTGTTATCCTGATCGAGGAGGTGTTGTGCTTGGTAGTCGTTGGCACTGAGCGAACGTGAATGATCAAAGGTAATGACTCCCATTTTGGAAGCAGGGACGCCTGTTACGGTGGCTGTCCTTTTGCGCTTAGCCATGGTTTCCCCGTCAAAAAGGCGTTTGCGTGTATAGGGGTAGATCTCGCCATAATGGCTCGGGCTTCGGCCACGAACCACGATAGGTACGGACTGACAACGAGCAATGGTTTCTTGAGAAGCGTCGTCCAATTCGGCCAAGAGTTCAATCACAAGGGAGAAGTACTGCTGAGATGCTCTTTTCTTCCCATTATTGGCTGTGGCTGACTTGAATTGGATGCGTCGGAACGTGCCCCATTCGCCCGGTCGGATGGCAAGCGAAGGGGGTGTGATCCGTGGTCCTTTATCTCGCTTAGTCGTCAGTTGGATTAATTCGACAGGACGATCTTCTGACGAACGTGCAGTGAGCTTTAACAAGAAACGCCGGACAAGTTTTTGCTGACATAAAACCGTGGTATTGTCTGACGATGGCAAGACCAGCATGCTCGTTAATTGAAAGTAATTGCGGCGGTAACATGTCCAATTCGATTCAGACAGGAAAAGTCCACGTTCCATGACGCAATGGAGCTCAATATCTAAACTGGTGAATGGAACATGGCATGAGTGACACATCCTCTTTCTCTCTCTCTCTCTCTCTCTCTCTCTTTGTCTTTTTTCTTTTGCTTTTGTCGATTCTATTCTTATTATGGAATACGTACGGCTTCATATCGTTCTGATTATAGAGAGGACACTGGATCTCAGTGGCGCCAAAGAGATAGTCGCGAGTTTCCAACCATGGATCACGGCCCAGACGAGGAGATTGACTTGCAAATGGTCTAGGCACAGATGAAAGATTGGTTGATGGCTGGGTCAGGCTGTTATATGGAAATAAGTGGCAAGAATCAGGGACGATAACCATGCTTTTGCTATGGACATTACCTATCTTCCGACGACTTTTTTGGTGCAGCACTGCCATTCATTTCCGTATGAGTATTCTTTCTTTTCTTTTCTTCGCTTATTTTCCCTGTTAAATCCCGCGAATGGGACTTACCAAGCGATTTTATCATCAAACATACAAGAGGCGTTTCCTGTAGGCATTGAGTAAGATCTTTGATGAAAAAGTTTGGTTGTTGCCATGATTCAAGGAAATTATAAAGGTATGAGAGCAAAAGAAAAAAAGAAGAGAGAGAGATAGAGGAGAAGGAAGAAGATAGTAATAACGAAGCAATAAATGAAAAAAGGCTTGTTTAAGGAGCAATCGCAGGAGGTTGCTTCTTTTTAAGGTCCAGCAGCGTTTGTTTCATCTTCAGACGGATAGACTATTTTCAAGGTAGATGCCTCTCCATTAATTCACTCTTTTTTTTTCCTCTTTGTCTCTCTGTCTTTCTATCTCTCTCACTCTCTATATCTTAATGTGGAAGCGTGAGGAATCATGCAGGAGTGAACCTTGTCCCCGAGGTCTCGTTGCCATGAAAGCTGTTCATAACCTTGATGCTGTTTTTTTTTCCTTTACTAGGTACGAACTATACAAGCTGCAGAAGAAGATTTTCGGAAGTTTAACCTGACGACTAGTAGGAAGTCAGCTACGACGACACGAACCTTTTCATTCTCCTTGTTCTGCGGTTGATGAGACCACACTGACTGAGCCCCTAATTAGCAGCTGATCTAATATGTATACAACAACAATTATGGTCAAACGATTAAATCAATTTAAAATCGTAATTCAAGCAATTCGATAAAAAAGAAAACTTTTATGCTAAAATAGGGAAGCAACGAACCTGACTGTGAACCTGCAACATGAAAAAAAAAGTTATAGAGTGTTGTTTATCTAACTATAGAAATATTGTCCAGTTCTTGATATTTGGAGTAAGTTGGTCTTGAAAAGAAAACAACAACCCTCACCGTTCTTCTTCCATTGTAAACCTCGTGTGAATACTGTGATTGGAACAATAGAAATAACATCTATGCAGAAAAATCACTTATTTACAAACTATATATTCAAAGCAGTATTGTATACGTAATACGGATCATGCACTGAAAAAGGGAAAGAGTGCGTTTTAAAAAAGTCTTCCTGCTTTCCTACAGTGCAAAATTTCATGCAATGACTTTATCCAATCCCCAATAAGCTGAAAGTCAAAACACGGGGAAATACGCATTTTTTGGTGTGGTATAAAGAAAAGCTGCAGCACACTGCAGTACTCTTTCTTTTTCACAGGAGTTGTGCGGATTACTTTATATGACATGATCTGTGCACCACATACAGGAAAGGATGATGTACTACTAAAACGTGTTGCATCCATAAAAGAAACAGTAACAATGACCGGTAGACAAGTCATCGGTCTCCCTTTTTGCATGCCACAATGCCATTTGCAGCTGTATTTTGCTTTCGTAATCATATACATTTTACGGTCAAACAGAGTAACAGCTCATTCAAAGTCACCGCCTGGTTCCAGTAAGGAAACTTGGAAACATATCCTGTAGGTTATTCATCTCTCTCTTTCTTTCGCATGCTTCATTTTCCCCTTTGGTATCATGCTTCGGCATATTGAAAAGTAATTCTCTTCATCTGGTTCGGATTATCAATGAATTGCCTAAAATGTATATCATCCTTTCATAGCAGAAATACAGTTGCGAAAGAACGTGAAGTATTCTGCCGGATGACTCCATAGAGGCTTTTAATGGTGCACAACATCATTTTCACGTGGGTAGCAAAAATTTCGCTTTATTACTACGGGGTCCTTTGATCCAATGCAGAGAGTAATAGTACTGTTACCACCTTTCATCGGTTATGTCACCCGGTTGCATAGCATATTTGACAGCAGAACACCAACATTGAATGTATTACGTCAACGTGAATCGGATAAAAAATTGGATTCAAGTTAACGTAGGTGCAATGATAAGGACTTAGACGATGATTAAGATATTGAGAAGGACAGAAGATAGGATATAGGCAAAAGAAAAGACCATTCTTGTCTCTCAGAACGGCTATCACAGCTACCAAAACGTGTTTCAATAACGACAGGCTGTGCACACCCGTAGGTTCGCTTATCAAAAGCGAGGAGAAATAGAATTATCATTCATAGTAACGTTTTCTGGATCGCATTTTCGTAGACGCCGTCTCTTCTGGATTAAATTGGGAATGATACCGTCGCGTCTCCTCACGCACAGGTTGTGGTGTCTCACCGAATACGAGGGTTCGAGTACGCGACCGCTCCCGTCTTTCACGCTCCAGACGCTGAGCTCTAAGCTCCTCGATCGAAGGAGGCAGAGATGAAGAAGAAGACTAAATTCGACGGTAAGGATCAAAAACATCATCTTCTTTCTCCCAAAAATCCCTCTACGATTGCAGTCACTTGCCTTTTCTTTTTTGCGTTTCTCTTTATGAGTAGAATGCCTTGCTTTCTTCTTTTCTTTATTTTCTAGCTGTTCGCGGACTACCTCCAGAGGATCCTCCTTAAGTGTGATAGCGGGCCGTTTTCTCTTTGAGGACGACCCCTCCTTCGGTGTGTACCGTCTAACATAGGTATCCTTATACTTTTCGTCCGATCCAGTAACAGTGTACCAAGGTTTGCCTTTACCATCCACAAAATGAATACTTCAACTCTCGGAATAACAACAACCATACCTTGTGCCTCCTCGGTCTGGTTGAGGTACATCGTCACCTGCCGGTTCAACTTGTCCTCTTTTTCTTTTTGTTCAGCAATATATTCTTCATTTTGAGCATTCTTTGATAAAAAGATCTTAGCTGGATGTCATACTATTGTTCTTCGATGGCTTACCTTCTCCAGATCTTCAAATAAATTGACATTCTTAGTGACAGTGGATGATGCTGTAACGATCCCTTGACTTTGTTGTCTTTGTTCTGCTCGTTTACGCAGTAAGTTCAGTCGTGCCTCGCTTTCCTAATACAACAGAACCGTAAATTATCTGGAACGGTCCAAGTTATATGTTCCAACTTACAGCTACCGCAGCTCGCTCTGCCTTGGCAGCCTCTTCCTGCTTGGCCTTGGCTTCATCCTTCTTCACCTTTTCAATGTTCTTGATGTTATACACATGCCAGCTACGCAGTGCTTTTGAGTAAATGTCATATGTATATACTGCTTTGATCAACAGAAGAAGCTTTACCTTTTATGCGGAAGAATGTTCATGAGGAAATGAATACCGCTCAATATTATTGCAGAGCGGCTGAGGATATGCAAAACGAGTGCACCAAAAAAGATTGTGCACTACATTATGGGAGCGGGACATCTACCTTAAGGTTGCCATATTCTTCTTCTTTTTCTTGGTGCATTATCTATGTATCCTAATGAGTAGAAGGCCAATGTAGATCTATAGGAATCATTAGGAAACCTATATTTTCCGTAGTGTATGATTGACTACGAGTAAACTGCTCTGACTCTCTTTATGCTGGGCGGCCGACAGAAAAATCCATCGCCCGAATGGATCCTTTATTTTTTGACAGACCGCGCGTTCTCGCCGTTTTGGGAACAAAAGCAGTATGCGAGAAATCATAACCCTTCAATTGGGTCCATTAGCCAATTTCGTTGGCACTCACTTTTGGAACACACAGGTTTTACGATCGTCCCTCATGAAATAAAGAACAAGAAAAAAGTAACCTTGTCATTCTTTTTTTTTCTTTTCCTTTCCTTTCCTTTGGATTCTCCTTGCTTCGACATTTCGACCCTACAGGAAGACTACTTTAACTATGGCGATGATGATAGTAAACCTAATCAGCTTGATCACGACGTGTTATATCGAGCAGGCATCTCGCCAACGGTATGCTTCACCATTTCCAGACATAACAGGTCTGGAAACAAGACCAAAAAAAGCGTTTCTTATGCGAACTACTTTTTTTACTATGCTAGGGTGCAGAAACTTATACACCTCGCGTGTTGATTTACGATCGTAAAGGTGGAATGAAAGCAACCTAGCTATACGTTTTTGCTAAAACAAGTTGCACTTTGCTTTCATAGGAGGATTTGGATCATTGCAAAAATACAATCGATTATTTAGTGACGAGACACAAGAAGAACCATTGGCATGGTAAAACTATATAAAAAAAGGTGTGAACTCTTAATGTTGACTTAAATTCTCGGTTGGAACAAAAAAGGGAACAAGGTGTCAGCAATGCAGTTGGTCCTCGTCTAACGCATCCCTATCAAGAACAATTAGACCGTACAGAGAGAGATGCGATGGAGGTGGATGCGGGCGAACAACTGGATAGGACGGTCGAGGTGTGGTCGGATTTCAACCGCATTTTTTACCATCCACGGTCGATCAATGCCATTGCGAGCCATCCGATCAATGGGCTGGATGAGTTTGATCTTTATCCAGCTGGGCGCGAAGCTTTCCAGGAAAACGAAAGGGAAATGGATACAATGGATGAGAATCTTCGGTTTTTTGCTGAGGAATGCGATCAACTCCAAGGTTTCCAATTATTGACGGGTATTGATGACGCTTTTGCCGGTTTCGCTACTGGTATGATCGACGCGTTGCGGGCTGAATATCCAAAGACACCCATCATCACCTATGGTTTATCGGATAATAACAATACCATCTCAAATCATCTTGCTACACGTCGAGTAATCAACCGCGTTGTTGGACTCACTCAACTCTCCGAAGCTTCTTCTCTCTATATACCGCTTTATACTCCTCAATCCTTCCGTGTTAATCAACCATTTGTTTATCCTAACGTAAGATACAAAGGACCTTCTCTTCCTCCTACATGTTACCCTCATGCCTTGTCTCCAGGAAGCCTTGTTATACCATACGAGCGCTATTTTATCTGCCGCCATCGAAACGGCATCGTTACCTTACAGGTAAGAAAAAGAAAAGGGTTATTCTCTGTTGCATGTTCATTAACCATGATTTTTCACGGAACTGATCTCTTTCTGTCCGTAGAATGAAAAAGAAAGCATGGTCGCTAGCTGATGGCATTGCTCAGCTAAATTGGCAAGGAAATACCAACTTGGCTATGCTGGCTACCGCTTTCCCCCTTCCCTTCTCAGACCATGGCTATGATTCCCGCATGAATCACTCGCTATACAACCTTTCTACGTTGACGCAAGCTGTAAGGACCAAAGTGAGAGACGCGATTGACTTATAGACATCCATTAGCCATCCTCAAGTGTTTTCGGTGAATCTATTGTTCTTCGCGGTATTCCTGCTTCTGCGAGGTAAGGACTGTTCGCTTTCAAACGATGCGTCCCACTTTACATTAACATTATTTTTTCTAGTGGCGATAGAGAAGCGTACATTAATCATATTTTCTCCAAGTTTAAAGAAGAAATCGATCCATGTCACCAAAGGTAAAAAATAATTAGGAAACGGTGTGCCTCTTAATGAGCCATAACATGAGCATTGCTTCATATCTCATGCCACTTTTACTAGATGCGTTACTGACGTCGCCTATCCATTGGCACATTCTTATCCTCGGTTCTTCTCTTCTTACTTGAATGAACAAGGATATATGTACGTTCTCAGAAACTGCATCACCAGCTCATGTTTTGGATTTATCCTTTGTTTCTTATTTTAGAACCGATCGCCCAACGCTGGCTCCGGTTCAAGTGCCCATGATGACCCACCTATTCACGGCAGACAATCTCCATTCTAGTTTGGAAGCGCAAATTGAGGAATTGAAGCAGATACAATCAAAGGATTTAGTGGAGTTTGGTCAAGGTGATTTCGGTTTAACACGGGAAGACTACTTGGAGACCAAAGAAAGTTTGATTACATTGTCCGATGCATATAGAATAGATCATGACATGATGTAAAATAAAAGAGAAGAACTAAATGAAGATACTATATACATATGATAAGTGTACAGAGTACAAAGTGGAAGGAACCTATTCATTCCTGGAGGTAACTGGCCCAGATCCAATTAGCGGGAGGGGCAGGATCAACCCACCTGGGTGGAACCTTTGATTCTGGCCCCATTTCTTCTGCTTGTTCATTTTGATCCACCAGATACTGATCCCATGCTTGTCTGTTCTTTCGTAAACGTTCCAGATTTCCTGCTGTCCAACGTCGATATGCCTTTTTGTCCAAAGGTCGTGTTCGCCAATGGTCATCTGGATGAATAAACCATTCGGTTTCGTCCTCTTCTTTCGTAGTTCTCCCTCCTTCTTTTGCTCCTTCCAATTGCCTCTTTGCTTCTTCTTTTTCTTCCTGGGCATGCCAGGCTTTGATCTTCTCAAAGAATTCATTGTCTTGTTCTGGAAAGAAATGGCCTTGTGCCGAGAGCCGTTTTCGTCGTAAATCACGCAACAGTGTAAGACGTTGTACCCATCGGGATAAGTCTCTGATACGTGTACGTAAATACAACGCTTCTTTCTCAGCCTTGGAAACCATGGCTTTTTCTTCGTCCTCTTCCTTATGATTGCCACTACGAAGATGAATCACCAAGGCTCGACGTGTCTTTTCGGCTTTTCTTTTCTCCTCTTCCTCTTCTTTTTGTTGCTTCTCTTCTCGTTCCTGTTGCATTTTCTGACGGCGTCGCTTACGCCATGCCTTTATTTCGCCAAACAGAATAAACAACAAATATCTTCATTTCCATTGCGTTTAATATAATACCTTGTGTCTGTTCAATTTGCCTTGTTTGGCTTGCAAACGTTTCAATCGCTCTGGATCTGCCAAAGACTGAACCATTCTTTCAAAAGAGGCCTAACATAAAAGTAATAGAGTAGCAAACGTAGACTCTGTCAGATAAGAAGATTCGAACCAAAAGACATACGAGTTATTCAATCAAACACCAACCAATCTGTCTTCCATGTCACTCAAAGTTTGTGAATCATGACCCTCCTGATTCAATAAGTCTTGTAATGTGTCTCGGGTCTTGATGGCATCAGCTAACTGGAGCCGAAACGCCGTAAGTGACATGATGGCAATCGAGAACAGTATGAAAAAAAAAAAGAAAAAAAGATTCGCCCCGTCCTGCAAAAAATTCAATCCTTTGCTGTTTGCCAAAATTGGAAATGGTCAGAGCTTTGATATCTATGGGACATTGTTAGCATTGATGGACAAAGTGTGCTTTTATGGAGAGTTTGCGGATATATATGTTTTTGTATGTTATATAATCATGACAATTGTTTTTAATCTTTGGTGTTTAATATGAATAAAAGCAAAAAGGCAGGAAGATAGTACGACTAGCGCTACTTTTTCTTCTTTCTTATTTAGTAGGATCTTCCAAAAAGCATGAAATGTTTGGCATCTTGTCCACAGGCCACACACTTGGTCACGCCAGGCACGATAGGATCTTCTGTGGGTTGTTCGAAAGGTTTACACAAGGATTTGGCTCCCATCGAGGGAGCACGCTCATCCTCTTCTTCCTCTTCGTTAGCACTAATAGAGAAAAGGCAAATTAGCCGTTCCGTCTTTTATACTTTTCCATCCACTTACATTCTGGTCGAACGGTCCTTGATATCATCCTCACAATCCATGCGGTCACACCAGGGAATCAGACAAAGTTTCTTGCTGTTCAAAGTGGGGACAAAATCTTCCCATTTGTTCACACGCACAATGGACTCGTCCATCTTAGCCTTGGCACGTTCGAACATCTCACGCTGCATGGTATCAAGAGCCTCGCGGACACCAGTCTCAAGGTTATCCATGGGAATGGCGAACTTAGCACCCGTGTCACGGCGAACAGCAGTGACCTGGGCCTTCTTGAGATCGTTAGGACCGACTTCCAGACGGAGAGGTACACCACGGATTTCCCAGTGGTTAAACTTGAAGCCAGGGGTATAATTGTCACGCAAATCCGCCTTGCTCTTTAAGCCAGCCTTCTTCAGACGGTCATTGACAGCCTTACAAGCATCATAGACCTTGTCTGAATCTTCCTTGGTCGACTTGACTGTCAAACCGCAAGGAATAACCACGGTTTGAATAAGAGCAACACGAGGAGGAAGAACCAAACCCTTATCATCACCATGGACCATCACCATGACACCAATCGTACGGGTAGAGATACCCCATGAGTTCTGCCACACGTGAAGCTTCTTGGCTTCTTCACCAGCGTTGGCAGGGGCATTGGGATCCTCAACAGTGATGTTAAACATCTTACTGAAGTTTTGACCCAGACAATGGGAAGTACCACCCTGGATGGCACGACCGGTAGTAGGAATGAAACCTTCAACAGTT
Organism: Apophysomyces variabilis; assembly: GCA_002749535.1. Lineage (NCBI taxonomy): Eukaryota > Fungi > Mucoromycota > Mucoromycetes > Mucorales > Mucoraceae > Apophysomyces > Apophysomyces variabilis. Next base: position 176,850 of record MZZL01000388.1, on the reverse strand, counting down.
GTGGTGTAGTAACCACCAGCAAAACGTTCCTTCTCCGATTTCACACCCTTGACCACAGGCAAGGCCAACAGATCGGTGTACACTTGCTCATACAAATCCAAAATCTGACGCACTTCCTTATCCGCACCTTCCAAAGTCAAATGAGCTGTGTGACCTTCCTGCCACAAGAACTCGCGCGTACGAAGAAAAGGCTCTATAGGCAAAAAGGAAATCAAAAAACACGCGTTAAATCATCCCATCTTATTTTCCTTTGTTTTCTTGTCTGATAAAAAGACTTACGGGGGTTCTTAAATTCCCATCGAACAACGGAACACCATTGATTGATACGGAAGGGAAGGTCACGGTGGGAACGGATCCATTTCGAGAAATAAGGATACATGACAGTTTCCGAGGTGGGACGGATAGCGATTGGTTCCTCAAGATCACTAGAGCCCGCCTTTGTCACCCAGGCAACTTCGGGAGCAAAGCCCTCGATGTGATCTTTTTCGCGCTCAAGCACTCGGTTGGAGACAAACATAGGGAAATAAGTATCTTCCACACCCATCTCGGTAATTGCTCCATCAAAGAAGTCTAATCCACAATATTTAAGCAAAATCAAACTCCCTCGTTTCTTTGTGATATTAAACAAAATATCACACTTACTTGTGATCTCCTTCCACACATTGTAAGCCAAAGGACGAAGAATATAACAACCAGATACGTCATAATAATCCAGCATTTCACTCTTGGTCAAGACCTAACAACATTCCAAATCATTCGTCTCCGTTTTCCTCTCTTTCTGTCTATCCTTTCCCTCATTTCCCTCTTCCGCTATCAAATATCGATGATGATTTTACCTGTTGATACCACTTGGAGAAATCCACCTCCTTCTTGTATTCAATACCCATCTGATGTGTTTCTTCGCCAGCACCAGGAGCAGCAGAGGCAGCTATAACGGTACGCACACAAAAAAAATTAGGACTTTTCGTTCTTCTCTTTCATTTTTCAATGTCAATGTTACCTTCTTTTTTAGCAGCGGGTTTGGGGGCAGGTTTAGCGACAGCCAATGCCTTGAAGTCAATTTCGATGAATTCCTTATTGATGGATTGGAAGTATTGCTTCAATTGTTCAACCGAGATGAAGACGGTCTTCTCGGCAGCCGAGGGGTGAAAAGCCAAAAGACTAGTAGCTGGAAGTGACAACAACGCAGCGTCCACTACCAAATGGATCTGGCTAAGATCAGCCACATTGGACAAAGCAAAAGGGGACACTATGTTTTTCCTCAATTAACAATCATTCATATGGTATACCGTGAGAAAACAAAAAAAAACATGGGGAGCGAAGCGTAATCACAAATAAAATAAAGGATAGAGCGAGTGTACCTGTTTCTTTGGTAATGGCGAAAGTTTCTTTCAACAAGTCTTCATTGGCGAAACGACATTCTTTCAAGTTCAATTTTTTTCCCAGGGCGGTGGCGTTTGTCTCCGTGGCTTCCAAGGCAACGACCATGACAGGGGTGGGAACTGCCGTTTTTGCTGTCTTTGGCTTCAGAATGAGGGTTTTGGTGACTTCGTAGACCACGTCTGAAGCGACGGAGGGCAAAGTAGAAGCCCAGGTTTTGTTGTCAGCCACAGGGTCATGAGAGACAGTTTTAGGCGAGACAGAGAGCTTGGAAAGAAGTTCCAGCACGGCGTCACAAGTGGCCATTGAAGAAGGTATGAAAGCAGGTGTGCGTGTGAAAGAAAGAGAGAGAGAGAGAGGGAAAGGGGAGACTCGGGAAAGAGTAGAAGAGGAACAAAAAAAAATTTGATGACGGAGTTTGATAAAGAGGAACCTGTCAAAGTGAAGAAGAGACCTTGACAGAGGGAAAGAGCAAGAGTTGCTATATAAGGAACATCATGACTCAAGCTTTCTCATTTTCGCCCCTTAACTTTTACATATTACTGTATTTCATATCATACCCTCAAAAAAAGCCCATAAACTAATACTAAAGAAAACATATAAAACCATAACACACGATCATAAGTTATTCCTCTGTCCGTTGAGGGTTTTTGTTGTTTTGCCTTGCTCCTCCCTGTTCGGCCACACGCCATTGTTTGGATATTTGTCTAGAATACCTTAGTCCACATGCATTGCATAATCTATAAAAGGTGGCGCAGAAGATAAATAAACACGCACAAAATAAGGTTCTCATTCGTCCCGTACATACGTTTTATGACCGTTAGGTCCACGTCGCCATTCGGGACTTTTGGTAGTATGGCAACGTTCGCATGACTTTTTATGAGTTGCTTTACTGTCGCTTCGCGTCTTCTTAACCGGTCCCTTTACACCATCCTCTAAAGAGGAAGTGATATTGCTAGCCATTGAAGGAGAAGAAGATGTTGATTTAGGACGTGTTCCCGTCCTAGGAGAGGTAGAAGTAGTAGAGGGTTGCTGTGGCGCATGTACAGACGGGGTTGAAACGGACCTAAAGTTGAGTTAGCAACTTTTTTATTCTGGAACAAGCCCAATCGACCCATGTCCTTTTTTTTTTTTACCCGGATGAGGAAGTGTATAACTGCGTCGGCGCACAGTTGATGTAATGGTGATACAACTCCGTCCCTCGATTGACCCGAGTGATTTGAAAGGATCCAAAAGTAACAGCACCATATGGTATAATGATCCTTTCAAATCGACCTAATCCATGGGGTTCTAAAAGTACAACGGAGCTGGAATGGAAATGGCGCGAACAGGCAACGTCTTCCAAAGGGGCATGTTCACTGTTGTCGATCTTCGCCATCTCCATATAGGTTGCATCTTTAGCCATATCGATCATTTTATGGAACATTTGAGATCGGAAACTAGAAGAAGGGTGGTTGTTGGTGGTGCTGCTGCTGGTGTCGCTAGTATTGGGATCAATCGTGTCTTCTATCCTGGGCCAGGAAGCAATTAGTCGACGCGTATGACTGTCATGGATTTGAAATAATCTCAACGGTTCCCAATCACACAGACTGAAAGATGCCAACGTGTTTTCCGTCCTTGTCGTCGTTGTCGTCGTATATCGTTCCAAAATGGTTAGCATATTGTGTACATCCTGTTTTTCTTATAAGTTGGGTAATCAGATCGTTGGGAGCGAGTGAAATCTACCTGTGCGCTAAAATATTTTTCTCCGCACAGACGATGGAAACTGTCCCCGCTATGTAAATATTCTGAATGTGAAATAAGAAAAAATGGTTTAATTTTGACAGATGTAAAAGGGCAAAGACCAATTCTTCCCTTCCCGCACACACTCCTTATGTTCTTGCTCTCGTATTTCCTATACCTGTAGTATCATGAAAAAACGCCAGAATAATGTTTTCGGTCGCAAAATACATAACTACATCGACTACACTCCAATCAGATGCTTGATTATATTCTTCCTATGATCGAGAAGGAAAAAGGGGCTGTTTTAGCGATATTGCTTCTTTTGGTCATGATCGGACTCGTATTTTTGTATTTTTTTTGTTTTACCAGGGATAATGGCTGAATAGGATGATCTTCCTCCTCATCGTAAGCGAAGTTTTGTTCGCGTTTGTTTTGACGGGCAATATTGGGAAAGGACAATAAACGACATCTAACATCGCCATGGCGATGAGTTTTGGTTGCCAAGTATATGTTTTCGTTACCTCGTTACAGAGCCTGCTAGTGTTTTTAAATTGACAAACTTCGAAAGATCTGTTTTTGCCATAGCCAACTCATCTGGATGAACGAATTCCAAAAGGGATCGATGAATGAGAACGTCTTCAATGGATAGGCCCTCTTGTACTACGGTCATGCCAGCCGATGCCGGTACGTATACAAACTTGAGTTGATGCAAAGATAATAAAGCCCAATAACATGTCGTCAGCGCCATTGTTCCCTATTTACTTTCTTCTTCTTCTTCTTCTTCTTCTTCTTCTTCTTCTTCTTCTTTTTGATACTTTGCTTTTTCGTTCTGTAGCCTATGGTTACTAATGTATATAATACATAGAGTCAAAAGATATATTCGTTTTCTTTGGTTCGACAAATCTCGTTTCTTTTTTTTTTCTCTTCACTCACTAACATGTCTTTTGTGCTCTCTCTATTTCTTTGTTTAGAAAAAGAAAGAAGAGAAAGAAAGGAAAAAAGTATAAAATAAAATAAAATAAAAAAAACTCTGTAACTCCATTTTTAAAACTCCAAATGTCGATAGTAATAATTTTTTAAGGTTCAAAGACCTTTTTTTTGTGTGGAAAAAAAGAGGACTGTGCACGAATGTGTTCGTTCGCATTGGACTTTGGTTTTTTTCCGGCTCAGCAGATACTTTTTTTTCCTTTGGAAACCATGTCCGCTAAACTCTCAGAATCAGTAGGCGACCCATCAGATTATAAACGCGAATGCTTTGCTTGTATCACTTTAAAAAAAAAAAAAGAAAATCATAAGATTCAAATACAAAGGAGGGAATGTGGTTGATCGTACGACATCATTCCCTCCATATCAGATCAAAGAGAATAGAATCACAAGACAATCATTGAGAAAGAAAGCAAACTAGCGCGCGCGTGCAAGCAATACAACAGGGATTTCTTTCTTTTTCCATGATGTTTGTCGTTCGGTTTTCATCATCTCCGCTTGGCTGAGTTTGTTTTTACCATGAAATCGTCAAGCGTTCTTTCTAATATCACAATGGCTTCCTCTTTTCGTTTTCTTCTTGGTGGTCGTACAGAAGGCCGTGCATATCCCTCCGTTATATCCATTCCTTCTTCATCCGCATCATCTCTATCATGTTCCTCTTCGTTGCCATCAACACCCTCTTCTTCTTCTACTGCCTCTTCTTCCTCCTCATCTAACATAGTTCGTGTGTAATCTGGTAATCGTTCCCCGTCTCGCGCAATGCTTTGATAACTTGGTAAATCATCTTGTGCCATAGATGGTGCCATCTTCAATTCCCGACTGATTTGGATCGGCAGACCCACGCAAATGGGCACAGACATGCCTTTCACGTGAATCAGGACGCGGATGAAATGGCGTATCACCAAAAATGGCGAATCCAGGGTATAAGTCAGACCTTGCTTTTTGCCTTCTTTGCTACAAACTGGCCTTAACGGGAAGGAAAATACAATAGACGTTCCGAGAGGTGGGTAAAGATAGGTCGAAGGCAGCTCACCACCGAGTGTCAATTGCCGCTTCGTACTGGTCGTTGCTCCTTTCTCACGTTCCTTTCCTTCTGATTCCTCGTGTTGACGGTATAACTCTTCTTGGATCATATCTATCTCTATTTTTTCAATCTGGGTATCTTGCTCTCCTCGTAAAATGCCTTCAAATAGCACGCCCTGAGTGTTCTCTAGGCATACCCATTTTGGTACTTTAAACTGCCACTCTATGCAATTGGGACGTCGTCCTGTCATTGAACGCCGCGGCACAATATAACCCGTCACTTGACCGGACGATACATCTTTAGGCATTAAAGTTTTATGGATGGTTACAGCCTTTTGAACCTGAACTTCTTTCTCAAACTTTCCGGCTGGCAGGATCTTTGCACTCAAACTATATTGTATTTCCATCGATTCTGATTTGAAACTCGGACACAGATACCCTGGGATCGTGACTTGAAAACCTAAACCCATCATTACGTTCGTGGTCCATGCTCCCCAATTGCCAACCCTCTTGCAGGTATCGGATAAAATGGATCATTACCTAAATCGGTCACACCAGCAGGAACAGTTGCATCTTCCAAAAGAATATCTTTCGTTTTTCTTATGGTCTTGTAAGCTTGCATCTTCTCCACCAATAATGCATGTGGGGATTTAGCTGGATCTCGCCAATGAAGATGCGTCCAGCCTTTAAACTTGATCTCAACTAGATGCAATTTCGTTGGGCGAGACGTGATGAGCCGTACTTTGCCTCTTAGCTTTTGTCGTTTTGGATGAGTACTGTGCTGATGTTTTGGCCGGGGCCCATAGAAATGGACCATGTCCGGGAATATGAGATCGACTGCGATGATCTTTTTCGTCATGAATCGAAGTGGAATAGAATAAGGGAGTTTTGGGCTGCCGCCTCACTGGTATTATATAAATCGTGCAGGCTAATCCAGACAATGATTGGTCACCAAAAAGGAAAGTACACTTAGTATAGAGTTAGGGAGCAAGGGGAACCTTTATGGAAAGCGGTAATCTGAAGTAGGAGAATCAAATTTGCACGGAATCTAACCTTTAATTGGCTATGCCATTCTCTCTTCAACAGTGAAGATCTGAAGCAACAAAAGCATATCCATGCTCGTTAGTATATCATATTCACAATCTATATTTTAGACGTCTTTGGTCAGAAGAGAACATAGCCTCTGGAAGACCAACAAGCGTTTGCCCATTCGTTTATTTCTTTTTGTCAAAGTATGTTGCTTGTTTAGCATGCTTTATTCGAACGGAAAATCAGAATGCACGATACATATCCATTGTATTTGCATCTGTTGAAGCTTTTTGCTTTAAGGGTTCTTTGACAAGTCGCTTTGCAGGCTTGACTGGTCCTCTTGCCAATGTGATTTGAAGGAAAATGAAAGGAAGAGCCTCATAAGCTAGCGAGTATTTCTTTGCTCATGGAGATGATACAACCCACTTTATTATCTAATCAGCAAATAAATTACAATATATTCCAGAATGCATTTTCAATGACTTTTGTATTTCTACAGAACAAAACATAACAGAATAAATATACGTCCATTAGGATCAAATACAATGATTATTCACTTACATCTTCACTCTGAAGGCGCATAGCTGGATCTATCGTGTTTCGAAGACCAACTAGAATACTTTGGAATGCACCTGTCAGACCAATCATGGGTTTGATCACAGCCACAGGAACAGCCTTAATCACAGCTCTCGCCGTTGTGCCTTCATGGCGATCCTTGATATCAGTTGGCACAGCAAAGATGGTTTGAGCTGCAGAACCGATATTCTTACTAAGGCTCTGATATGCATACTGAAATCCTTGCGATAGATCGTTGGGTTGATCCGCAAATTTACTCACGGTGGATACTACTCCATCTTCTTCCTCATTTTCCTCTGCCTCCCTCGAACCATGAGCAGACAAGGTCACCGTCTCCGCATCTGTAGACGAAGATGGCGTGGCTGAAAAGAACCCGTCTGCGTGCTCCAGAATAACCTGAGTACCAGAAGCAAACCGCGCACTTAGATTGATTGTTTCCATCGCCGTTGCTCGTGCAAAAGACTGAGTGCCTTTCTGAAGACCTACATCGAAGTGAACATAAAACCATAAACTTTTCTTATTCTTTCTATAAACATTTTTTCTTTTCACCTTTGATAATTCTTCCATCCTTGCGATATTGTTGAATAGGTAACAAAATAAGGTCAGCTACGCCACTGCTAAGATTCACAATAGAACGGATCGGAGACACGCCTGAAACCATATGTGGGACTTGCGTATTCTTGATATGGGGGAGCCATTCTTGTTCCAGTTTTTCAAAGAGCTTCGTCAGGCCGTCAATACCTGTGAACCGCACATGACTTAACGCCACTTCAGCACCGTCTAAATGGAAAAGGTTGACTAACTCCGCCAATTGGCCTTCCTTGATATTCCCATAATTGATATATTTCGGCTTATAATCTACTTTGAGTACAATTGGATATATTTCCACGTGTTCTATGTAGATTAAGCTATTAGCAAGGATCTATTGGCTTACCCTAAAACAGGAACTGGAAAGACTTACGAAAGAAAAGAGAAGAACCGTCTTCAGTAACTTCAGACGTTTGAGAGGGAGCTTTTTGCTGCGGAATCGCGGCATTGGCAAAGGGTGTGGAACGTAATAGCAGTTTTTCGAAAGTGAAATACTTGACAAGAAAGTTTAACGCGTCTTGGTCCACATAGAGTCGGATCGGGAGCAGCTTTACTTTGAGACGGAATTCATAAGTTGCATCCTCTGGTAGTGCTTTGATCCCAGTAAGTTCAACATCCACCATAGCCGAACCTCGCTCTCGAGGCGCTGATGACGCATCAGGACGCATATAACCAAGAAACTTTTTCCAGGAAGACGTTTTAATGTTGTCCAATACCTCCAGATCCTTTATAGTCACGGCAAGATGTATCCCTATCTGTTCCGCCGGAGGCATAAAGTCAAAATCAACGGACACGCCGTCTACTCGAATTTCGATGGCTGCTGTCCGTGACCGTCGGGAGCGTCTTGATCGAGGATTCTGCTGTTGTTGCCTTGTTTGTTCATCTTTACTTATGGGTAGATCAACAGGACGAATGGACGTTGTTGGTGATACATAGTGACAATCATCTGGGAGAACGTATCCCTCAAGTGATGCCGCTTGACCATGGGATGAGATGTTTTCCGAAACAGAGAACGTCGGGGACTGCGCCAGATAAGAAGGATCTAAAGATGACCGACCTGATACCCCGGTATCTACACTGCTGCTTCTCGAAATTCTTCCTAAAGACCCATACTGTGTTGATGTTGAACTGCTCGGCTGTGGATCACTCTGGCTTGTTCGTTCACGGCCATCTGTCATCTTTCGCACATAGCTCCAGTCGTAACCATCATATAATTTCCATACAATATCAAAGTCTCTGATGCGTACAGAAGCGATAGCGTTATCCAAATCTACTACCGACTTTTTGGTGTTTGATCCCTTGCCTACACCGTAATAATCTTCAATAATATCCAACTCTTCGTTATCTTCAAGGAAAACGGATAGCTTATATTCCTCTGTTTCTTCGTGAGACCTTGTCGAAGAAGATCCATCCTGCCATGATCCAGAATGATATTCCTCGATCAATTCGGATTTTAGCAAACCATCATATCGTTCTCCCCCTGAAGGAGATGTAGATTTTCCTTTAAAAGCATTTTCATCTAGGCTGGACAGCATATCTTCCTTATCAATATTGAACGATACGTGAGAAGGTCGTCTGGCTACGTTTTTGCCCTTAGGAGGTTTGGGCTGTTCAGCGGTAGAAATGTCGGAAGTAATGACCCGATCTCCGTCGTTTGCAATGTACGTAAAGAAATTCACCATTGATTGGAACGAATCCGCACAGCCTTCCATCACCAAACGGTTGTTTAGTACCGCGATGTCAAAGCGCGGACCAGGAGCGTCTTCCTTCGTCTTAACCTTGATATGCGTTTCTAGATCTCTAGTAGCAAGCACACGTACAAGCCCAAGTGATGTCCAGTACTTCTGCGGATCGGTCGCTTTATTATTCAGCTGCTCTAGAACCATCAATGCACGTTTCTCGTCCACTTCTCTGGTATCGTCGCATAAAAAGAAGTCCACGCTTTGAATGTACGTTTTGACATCGATAATCGGCTTATCAGGCAATATGTCAGTTATTACCTAAGGATTCAATGTATACTCAGTTGCCACTCGTATGCAGGATAACTTGTTAATCCATTTTCTACCTGCAAATCATCCACGACAATTGCGCCTCGGGAAGGTATATTAAGTGGTGTATAATCGACAGAAGTATCTAGTACATGCGCATATACTTTTATATGCTGAAGCGGAGGGTCGATGAACACAAACTGCATAAAATCAAAAGACAAAGGTTATATAACAAAGATTGTTAGACAAGGTACTATCTTTGATGCTTAACCTTACCTCATCAGGTGTTTTCTGAAACTGCACCAAGTTCTTGATAAAACTGAGATCCATATTGAAGCGATAGCAAAGATTACAGACAACAATGCTTGACACTTTCTCCTGCCTGTTGAGAGCCGGATCCGAAGTAAGGCGCGAAAACAGAGAAACCATAGCGGTATTCCTTTTGGCCTATATTCTGGTTAACTCCTTGAGTGAATCCTGCTACTGTTACCTACATTTAACGTTCTTGGAATGGTTTTGTACAGGAGCGGTATATCGCGGTTCTCGTTTGATACGTCTTTCAACGTTAGATTGTCGATATCGAGCGTAGTAATATTTTCATTCTAATTTCGCATCTTTCAATAACATAGCGGTTAACGGAATAAGACGTACCTGCCCCGCATGTTTTATTACAGCAAAATAACGGAAGTCTGACAAATGCAGTCGATACGTCGCCTGCATCTTGTTCTGAAGAGGATAATGCAGATCCCACAGTGCTAAATTTTTCATGTCATTTTAGTATTCTTGGCTTGCATTGTCAAACATACCGTCGCTGATAACAGCTACTAGCGCGAACAAACTCGGTACGCTAACAACGTCCTTCTTCAGTTGTTCGCGACTTTGGCTAAGGATACTAGAAGATTTCATAGAATACGAGCTCTGATTATCGAAATCGCGAGCTTGTCGACTAGACTCCATACAAGCTTCCTTAACTGAAGCTGCTTCTGTTTGGTTTCCATCGTCAACATCCTCAGAAAGGCGGGAAAGAAACTTAGGTTGCCACAATATAAGATCGTTCTGAAGGATTTGAACCGTATCCCACGTTTCTTTCGTCAAACTCATGCGAGTCGTTGGAAAATGACAATTAACTACAATCCTCTGCCAGTTTCCCAATAGTGGTATCAGTTCAACTAATCACACATAACTGGAAAAATTTACCGAAGTCTCTATAGTCCGCTGTTTGAACATCAATGCTGTCTCTGCTTGATCTTCCATAGGCGCATGTAACTTCTGTTCACCACTGAATGTCTCGTTGCGATTCAGGAACTCGAATAGATTACGAGGTATTTCTGAGCCGTCACCAAAAACGTCAAATAAATTACGTGGTATATCCGAACCGCCACCGAAAGTGTCATGTTTAGATGACGATGATATACGCTGAGATACTCCAGAAGGTCGGATAGTTATTTCAAATGACGGCGATTGGATAGCCGAGGAGAACTGGTCCACGGCGGCGCTGGTTTTAGAAGTAAACCAGCACCTGTATATATCATCTACACCAACTGCTGTAAATGCTTGTATTTAAGCGAAAGGACAAAAATACCTTTGCCTGATTTCAGAAATACATTGATGAAGTTGACTTGTACGTCCAACTTCGCCGGCGTCTGATTCACAGTAGTCGGGTCAACTGAACCCGGAGATTGCATGTTGTACAACGGGGTCATCGGATGAGCTGGGGAAGGCTCATTTTTATGATCATATATTTCGCTTGATTCGTGCTTTCTATCTGACTTCCACGAGATAATTGCCTTTCTAATATCAACGCTGAGTTCATCCTTATGGAGTTGTCCATTGAAGTTGTCCCTTGTGCTCGCCTGGCTCATGTTAGGTGCGTTTAATGAGACGCGAATAAATGAACAATGAACCTTTGCGTTCATACGTTGCTGATACTCTCTTGACGCTCGCTCAAGATCCTCATATATTTTTTGACCAATCGAATTATCCGAATCACTATAGTTGCTAATTTAACTTCCAGATAAATTCGCCGTGGAAACCTACTTTGGTATCTCTGGATCGCAAGGAGATTCCTTGCTCCGATTTAATGCAGCAAAGGCATAGACATAGTTTTCTAGCCGATCTGCGATCAATGGATCTACGTTTAGCTTAAACGCTTCCAACTCCACGGTCATGTCTTGGTCAAACGATATGGCTGGAAAGAGAATAGGGAATAACAAATAAACACTACTTTCAAGAGAGGGCTATATCATACTCACCGCTAACAAACCTATTAATTTCTTGGGTTTGCCGTTTTTCTATTCTTATCCCAATCGCCTTTGCCTTATCACTGTCTCTCTGCATCGTTTTTCGGGTTATGTGCGACATAGTAGGGAACTCGGAGGCATGATCATAATCAAATCGAATTAAATCGTCGAACTCCAGCACAGGAGTGTACAGACTATATGATCCTTTGGCGTTGTGCATAAGCTGGGTTTGTGTTCTTTTGCATTCATAAAGTCCCAAATTGGATATCCTAATATCAAGCGTGGACAGGATTGACGACGACGAAGGGGAATCCATGCGCATTTGGACGGGCGTAAACGGTCTCGTTCTGTCACTGCTTGGTCGGGTAACTTTCCTCTTGTTTTGTGGAGCCGGAAATTGCTGTAGACGCAAGGTAATCTTTTCCACCTTTAGCTTTAGATGACTTATTTCGGAGCAAGGATTGCTGCTTTCGTTGGCGCATGTTATTATTGGGTGTTCGCTGTACAATAGGAAGCTTTCGACTAGAGATATCTCAACTTTTATTTTGATATCGGGCATCGGTCCCGATTCTCGTAATGATGAGGAGCCGATATTCGATGTCCTTCGACCCTGCAACGGTATACTGGATGAAGCTTCACTTAATGTATGCTGAGGTTTTTCAGTAGGACTTTGAGGCGTTATGACGCTCAAAGGGCTTGGTGGTTTATCCATTGTTCCATAAAGAAGCTGATCCAGTTCATCCAATGATTCAGGTGCAGCAGGCTTGTTGTCGTTTTTAGATTGGTGAGCCATGTTAGCCCAGTTTTCCTGTATCTCCTCCAAGAATTGTATAAAGAAAGCAGTTTGTTGAGGACTGATCATAGTTCGGATATGTTTCATGACAAAGTCCACTTGTTTAAGCGTTGGTGGATTTGAAGCTGTAGAGCCTGGATCATCGCTACCCGCAAATGGGTAAGATGACCGAAGTTTGAGCCGGACCCAACTTTCTTTGCCGATGGCGGTAAATATAAGTGATTCATACGGTTTAGGAGAGGAAGTTGAAGTATGGAAAGGTCGTGGGGTAATGGATCCACTCATATAACTGGAATGCACTGAATTACGAAAGACTGAATCGACGCCTTCCTCCGCTTCGTAAAATTCCGTCTGTGACAAATCGTCTTGGTCGTCTTCAGATATGTTATTTAATACGGTCTCACTCGGACTCGGAATGCTGTACAAAGAAGGCTTATCGTTTGATCTGATCCACAGGCTTGGTGGCGCAATGGTGATGATTTTAGTCGTTTCGTTAGCAACTGGTGGCAACAAAATGCTGGATTCCGCTATTGTACTTATCGGTGCTGCATTTAATTGACCAGAATCGGATTGAAGTGCCTCATCACAATAAGATATACTTGGTATATGCAGATCCAGAGAATATTCTCTCCCTTTTGCTTCTTGCTCGCCATTTATCGGAATGTCAGATGTGTGGATCACACGTATGACTGTATCCACAACATGGATTTTAATTCTTGCAAGCATTTTGTCAATGACTTGTGTCAAAACTCGTAAACCTTCCACATCACTGGCTGCTTCTGATTGATGAAATGACTGTTGAATAGATTCATGCAATGCTTGATTTTGGTCTGGTTCCATTTCCGTTCTTAAGAAGTCGTCGGCAAAATGTAATGATGAGGACATGATAGGTGTGTCTTCTTCGGATTTTTGTGCTGTAATAAATGAGCTAAATGGGAAATAATGAATCTTTAAATAGGAGGATATAACTTACATCGTGGTTTATTCTTTGTCGGCCTTAAAGTCAAGTGAAGGCCTTGCATCTTGACTGAGATTTCTCCGCTCGAAAAATGAGCCCATGGTAAGGTCGCGCTTATGCTGGCCACTCTGCCCTCCTCGATTATGAACGGCGTGTCTGCTATACAGTCGTTGAGAGTCTGGAGGTAAAACAGAGTACATGTGAAGTAAATTATCTCAGTTGCTGGTCAATCAGCATGGGCGCTTACTTGCAGATGCAAGTCAAGGTCTCTCAGTTCTACAGAACCATTGACTAATTCAATGTCGAAATTTTCGAGATCCAGCTCGTTTGCCAGAAACTGGCCTATTGTCCTCCGCAGCAGGAACTTATAAAGTGTGTTCCGGATAGTATCTGGTAAAACGAATTTCGTCCAACCGGAGAGGTAGTTCCACGCTATCATTTGTTGCAAATGGTATATATGCTGCGAATCGGGGGGTTGTGAAAGAAAAAGATAAAAGGGAAAAAAAAGGGAAAGGAAAAAAGCAGCGAGCGATTTTTTGTTCTGGTGGTGTAAATGCTGACAAGCAGGTGACCTACGATTGATGTGACGCTTGAATCGATCCTAATCATCCATCCCTTCTCTTCTTCATGCCATTACCACACAGTGATCCAATCCTGACAACGGATGTAATGGCCTCTGCTTCCCATCACAAAGCATCTTTCGCTGACCCTTCTATACTAGAACCCGCTTCACTCATAAAGTTTCTTATTCTAAAACCACGTTTTACTTTCTTTGCGGGGTAATATTAAGAGGGCTCCGCATGAAACGATGCACTTACATAGCATTAAAACGACTACCAATATGTGCACCGATAGAACCACCAGCCCTTTTACAGATTTAATGAAAACCTTCGTTTCCGCATAATTCCTATTACTTTGCTAAATCTCACTTAAAACTGGCGTCTGAAAAAAAAAAGAACACTAGTCTGATACACTGATCGAAACCAAGAAAGGCTGTCAAAAGTCACGTATTACATCGATAGAAACATGTGCTGGACCCAGTTTATCAACAATAAGAAAGACATTCAGATAGTGAGTAACCTCACAGTATGCTCTTTGAGCTGAAGACACCATAGTATGACTAAAAGTCTGCGAACGCTTGACATTTAACCGAACATCCCGCGAGTACGTCGGTATAGCAATTTACAACGATTTCAACAATCTTAGAGCGCATTTGACTTACATAAAGAATGTGTGCTTTATTTAGCTAACATCATTAGAGGAAAGCATAGAACAGTCCTTTATTGTAGTGTCGAATATCGCTTGTCGAACTTTTTTGATCTTTTTCTTTAAGGTAGCTGTAAACAAGTCATGCCAGTACCTTTAGATTTCTGTATAGATGAATTCAATTCTATCAACTGATAAGGACTGTTCATATCTAGCGACCAACCACATTACAGTTGTTCTGCAAGGTTAAAGACATATGTGAAGGAGAATAAACGGGTCAACTGCCTACTTCCCTTCTAGCCATGCGTGCAGCCACTTAATAGCCTGACCTATTTTTTCAGCCTCGAAGTTTGGAAAGGAAGGTTATGTTATGCAGAATATGAGATCGGTTCTAGTATCTTTGTGAAAAAAATTGAATTCACCGTATGTTATTAGCGGTAACTTATCTAGGGAAAAGAAGGAGAGTAACAACGCTCCTTGAACACGTTAGATTCATTATCCGCTCCAAATTCTGTTTACTCTTTCACTGTTTTATTCGTACCATAAACGGCGTGCTTGCCAGTTCAACTATCAGGAAGCTATGATATATCAGCTCAATGTGGGCTTCAGGCGACGCATCAAATGACGAGAATAATTCCCCATGCAAACTGTTGGGATAATTTTTTTTCTGTTTTGTCTACTTTTTTGGTACAAATATTACTTTTGCTGTGCAATGTTTAGTTAAAGTATAACGATTTGCAAGATATCTTATGCCGGTTCAAGCTATGTGAAGATTGAAACACGTTTTCTACGTGTGCAGAACGCTCAGCAAAAGACTATGCGCATACAAGAAAGGCTTTTATGATTGTGTCTTTGTTCCTTTCTCTTACAGGCAATAACAGTTGGACCCTAAGTCACCCGGTATCTTTCTAACCAGGTTCCCACTTCCTATGAGCCGCAACATATCTCTGTATGGCGTGTGATGCAGCCTTGATGGCATGGGCAGTGCAACCATGTGATATACTTCATTATGGATATGTTAAATCAAGCATGAACAAAGCCAGATATCTCGCTTAAATGAAAACTAGGCAAACGACGATCTTTTCAATATCACGATAGGAACTTAGAATGCTGCTCTTTGCTACCGTAACTCAGCTCAAACGTCTTGGAGTTCATTACACCCGATCACCGATATTAACAATAGCTTTTGTATAACTTTGATATGTCTTTTTATGAACTGTCTCAGAGTTTTTGATAAAGTTTCTAATTGCTTTGTCATATTGATATCCAAAACTGACTTCTCTAAGCATTGAATTATATTTTGCGACACTTTGAAACAAATTTTGCGTCGATGAAAGAACTAAGTTTGTGCTAAAGGATAAGACAATATATGTCATTAGCGAATGATCTATGCAGGCAGTACATTTTACTTACATCAACTTGATCCTCCAGTGGACGCAAAATTCATTCGAGTAGCGTGAAATATAATTCATGGCTAGTAAACGGGAGTGGTATGATTAATGTCTTTTACTTACCCTCGAAGGGTATCCCAGCATCCGGCTGAGCGCCCACGCCGCTCCAAATCCATGATGGTCGTGAGCACAAAGGAAAAATAGACCGGGAATGTGACTTCTGGCAAGAAAAGCCCACCCACCCACTTAGTTGGGAATGTTTTTGCTTGCCTGCGCCGTTAGACTACAGAAGAATCAAAGTTAGGAATCATGATAGCATTTTGTCTGGTTTGTTGCCTTACCGCTTTGTCGGATTTCATCTGTAGGAAATCACCCCATGTTTGAATGTCCGGAAGTGTATGTTGTCCTTGTTGTCAGAGACGGATATTTGCTGCAATTGAACAGAACAGCGTGTACAATGAGAGGCATTTGTAATAGGTTGTCCAAGAGCAATTATGTCCTGAGATTAAATGGCTGTATAATAACAACATTCAAACTTGTCGTACCTTGTTTCACCCAATGCTTCTCTTGAAAGATGCCTTGTGCATACTTTTTTTTCAAAGTTGTGTGTATTTTCTGGGAAGAATTAATGCTAATAAATGATAATTGTTGTAGTAGTAGGAAATTACCTTTCTGTTGAGAGTCCAGCATGTCATTCTGTACTCTTCTGATTTCATACATGGAAGATTGGTCTAGCATACTAGAATCATGCGGTTAGATATCCTTCTTATGTCTGTGCGCTTTGACTTACCAGCTACTTTTTTCACACATCAGATTGACAAAAGTATCAATAGATCGCTTAATCGAAACTGCAGGAAAAAATAAAGCCAAAAGAAAGGATGAAAAGGGACAACACGTCGCCTTATCAATGAAGGGACGCGTCATGTTATAACGCGTTAATGTTGGGGTAGTCGCGCGGATAGGGAAATTGTTATCGTTCGAACAAGGACTGCTACTAGATATGGATTCGCCTGATTGACCAGTAGTTGCTCGTACGTTGACAAAGTCAATGACTCTGAAATATCAAACCTAAGGTCATCACGAGTAATAGCACGAATCAATTTATGAAGCCATGAGAACATTATCGGTCGCAAAATCATGTATTTTTATTCATATGACATTAGAAAGTAGATACGTTTCCTTGAAACCTAGGGGTAGGTACGAGGTATTTCTTTTTGGGGCAAACGTAGCAAATGGTGCCGACTGCTTGATAAGATGCAGCTTGAGACAACAAGTGTACAACTTTATTACTCTAAAGCATATGGACTCGTTTCCCAAGTTGCACAGTGAACATAATGTTAACAGAGAATCTAAATCGGGTGCATATGCACGAAAGAGTCAAGAAGGCTAATACTAAAAATGAACGAAGACGTTATGAGTTCTCAGAAGAAGCCTATTAAAACATAAACCTTTTTTATCCAATTGGATCATAGCAAAACATTGTGTTCTTTTAGTAGAAGCTGTAGGCCGATCACTTAACACCATTATCCGAGGATAGTGGATCCAGAGATTGTCCCTTCCCTTCCCCCTCTCTCCTTTTCCTTTCTTTGCTTTCTCCGCTCATTCTCTCCTTTCAGATGATACAGTTATTCCTTTAGCAGCATATGGTTTTATTTTTTTCTCAAATAAATAAGGAAAGATGGTAACACGATCTATGGATCCACAATTTTCGAATAATGGTGTTAAGTGATCGGCCTACAGCCTCTACTAAAAGAACACATGGCTAACTATTCGTCAGTGTAATTCCGGTATGCACCGCGTTTATTCTTGCGAATTCGAACTTTAATTGCCCGTCGAAAATTTTGTTGCGAGACGCTTGCAAGCACGCTTATAGAAGCATTGCTATTGCACATTCAACAAATTGTAACGGACTATAGCAAAAGTGATAGGTGAATAGTATATGAGGATGATCCATAACTTTCGATGCAAGGCGCGGTATTATACAGACAACTATCATGAACATGTCGATGGGCAAATCGTTCCTTATCTGACTTTGGCCTTGGGTAAGGTCAATGATAATCTGCTAATTTTATGTGAAACCTGTCTTTGCGCGACTGTTAGTTTACACTGTCCTATAAGATAAATATTGTCATTACAAAGATAAAAAAGAAATGGTTTAATATTAGTACACCTGGCGTTATCATCTTTTCTTCCTTGTTATTTCTTCTTTTACTGTTGAATTCATCATGGATGATTTTGCGTATTATATGCGTTCGCTTATCTGGTCTTTTTTCATGTTGTCTCTGACCGCCTTGACAGGCAAAGACTACATCCAGAAGAAAAGGGAAAAAAAGCCGCTGATATGGAATTACAGAAGCAGCTACAAGAGGAGGAAAGGTTAAAAAAAGGTACGTACACATCCTCATAAAAGAAAGTTAACTGACAGCAACCAACCTCAGCAAACTAGTCGTAGTGTAATTCTTGTGGACTCTGGGGGGATCAAAACATGAAGTCGAAACTATGTCCAATGAAAGAAGTCATAAGGTTTGCAATGCACATTGATATATAGTGTATCACGCTTAAAGTATACCAAATAGCTGGTACTAAGCGGACGCGCCAGCCAGAAGTTTCAGAGTGTGGCGCTCAAAAAAGCAAAGAAAACGGGTCGAGCGAGTAAGCAAGCAAGTTCCAGTAATACGACCTTTATAGCAAATCCATGTCCTACATGTGGTGCCACTGAACACAGAAGTACCCGAGCGAAGAGTTGCCCGCGACACACTAAGTCTACCGAGGAGATATTAGAAGATCAACTCGGGAAAGGTTTCGAAACATTCACTCGAAAAGCTCCTCTACATTTCGTTGTCGTTGAAGCACATCGAGATCAGCTTCAAAGAAAAGTTCAAGAGCTTTCACAATATACGGGAGAGGTGATTGCAAGAACTCAGCTGTTTGTCAACCAGTATATACTTGATCATCAAGTAATCCTACCCATCTGTTTCACTCAAAATTTCTTCTATTCGGTCACGCAACCTGTGCTCAACAAGTCAATGACAACTAAAAACGACAAAATGCCAACAGATCTTAGCAACTCGTGGAGAGAATTTCGTGACAAGCACCCTCAGATGCAACAAGCACCCAACACACAACTAAGATCATCTGATGTATTGTCAGAAGGTTGTGTATTGTTGGCCACATGCTATTCAAACAATATAGTCGAAAATTTCGAAACTCGGGTGCGTTCATTTGTTGAACATAACCTGTCAGTAGCGTTTCTGGTATGTATCGTGTTTTGATATATCTGAACTAAGTTTCATCGTACATAGAGTGTGAATAAAACTGAGATACAAAATATTGCATGGGAATATGCCTTCGAACGCATCGCTGGTGGATCCCCTCAATGGCATAATCTGATTGAAGCGGATTTGTCTTTAGTGGCTATTGTCGATAAGATTTGTGATGATTTAGAGGCACTGACGCCTAAGCCTGCAACGCAGCAAGCCATATCGGCATCACCTGGCGCGTATATTCCAACGTTAAAATACATCATGTCTTCCTATGAAGAAGAGCATGAGATAGTTGCTGCTTCCGAAAAAGTTCTAGTGATACAACTCTGCTTCGTCTGTTCTCGATTTCACCAAAACCAAGTTGCAAGTGACGTTTTGTTTCAATAAACGCCAACCCTTTGGCAAGTCTGTTATCCATTCGAGAACCAACACAGCCGAGCGAATACCCACGAGTATTTTTTGAAGCGCTTGATATTACTCGTTTCGGATTTAATAGGTATGGGAAATAGCGATAGTTACCATTAATTTCAAATACTCACTCCGTGTTAATATATACGTACAGCTTGGGGAATGGAAATCATCGTTTCGCATGTAAAATTCTTTCTGATGGATTTGCAGGAAATCTAGCTTTCGCAAGAAAACAAAAGGAAAAGGTGCCGGCAACGGAAATTGATCTCGAGGACTTTACCATTGATGAAGTCGAGCAGTGGTTCGAACCGTGGGCCGTGGATCCGGGGTTGAATCAAATATACAAAGCTGCAGACGGTAGTGGCTCACAGAGGCATCAAGTACGCCGTGCGTCGACAAAAGAGTATTATGCCATGACTGGCTCTACGCGGAGAGCGAAGCAACTCAAAAAATAGAAGGATTCGGCGGGTATCACTCGTATCGAGACCGGTTTAGAGAGTTGTAAAACAGCATCTTCAGAGAAACATCATCAGTTCGTGGAGTGCTTCGCCCAGAATTTTCCAGTATTGACAGCTTTTTACGGGCCCGGCATGGCTGAGAAGCATTTCCACAATTACCAAGGAGTACAACGTGCTCGTGAAGAGCTCGTTAATGTGTTAGTCAACGGTGGAAAAAAGTACTGCAAGCAGCGGCGAAGAAAGACTCGAAAGAATAGTCGAAAGAGGAAGAGAAAGACTCTGAAACGGCGAGAACAAGAGAAGCTGAAATGGCGATCAGGGTCAGAGACTAAGTGTAAGGTATGAAATAAGTGATATTAACGAAATCTTCTAACCTAGGCCACAAGAGTCTGGAATCAGATCAACGCAAAATAAACCACACCCAAGCGCAAAGAAATGGCATCCAAAGGCATTTCAAGCAAGCAAAAAAAAATACCATTAATTGTATTCGGATCAGCAATGTTTGCTGCGAGTGGACATGCGTCAAGAAAGGGCAAGCGTGCTGCGTTAGTCAACACCTGTTGGAAAATGCTAAAGAGAAGAGAAAGGAGAGGGGAATTGATTGCAACAATAGTCGATAAATTTTACACGTCTCAGGTTTGTTGTCTTTTGCTTCGTATGTACCCTCATGGTTTATCTATAGGTGTGCAACAGCTGCCTTCAGAGAGGGTTGGAGAAAGTCACCACATCCGATTCTGTGTCCCACCATGGTGTAGTAGTTTGCAAACACTGCCGTACACTATGGCAATGGGACATTAATTCGGCAAAAAACATGTTCTATATTGCAAACTCGGTTTGGCGCGGACAAGGTCGCCCCATAGAATTCTGCCGTCCGGCTAAAAACGATATCGCCACTACGAATGTGGTTTCCTCGTAACGAGGATTTAGATTTATACGTATCGAACGGTAAGTTCAATACTTTAAATGCACATTTTTCTAACTACTGGACTTTTCACCTTGCCCAACCTTTTCTTGTGCATATCATCTGGGTAAGTAAGAAATTATTATCCTGGGGAAGCAATGTTCTCACAAGCCCTTTATCTATATCATTTCCAGTTGACGAAAATTATTTCCTAAACAACGCAAATTGTTATGCAATAAACAGTAAGCATTGAAGAGAAGAGAAATCGGCAGAACAAGCGAGAAAAGATTGAAGCGCCGCCGAGCGCTCTGATTCGTGACGATTGTGACTTGCATCGAGTGATTCTTTGATTTTTGAACGTCTTCGTGACCTCCTTCACTAAAGCGGTCTCCCTGAAAATTAGGCAGGTAATTCCATCATGAACGACTGAAAAGATCATGTAAATTGACGATTTTTGAAATTATATATTCTCCCTTATAAACTGGGTTACGAAATTGCGGGAATTTAGATATACGATAATGGAGCAGAACCTAGCATCCCCCAATGAACAGGAGCAGCAACAACAGGCGAAACAGGAGAAGCAGGAGCAACAAGAGAATCCGCAAAGTGCCTACGTTGATGCAAAGACACAAAAGACAGATTCAGCTGGCCAGGATTCTCAGGAACCAGGCAAAGACAATGGCGTCAGCCAACAAGCGGTTACGACCGCTCCTGATAATTCCACCCCTATTAGCCTTCCAACCAGCATTGCACAGGATCTGAATGGGTTGAATCTGACAACAGCTCAACTCCATCAAATTAATGCGGTGCAAGCCCAGGCCATTGCACAAGCAGCAGCGGCAGCCATGGCTGCGAACGGTACCAATTATCACCAACTTTTTGCTAATTTCGACCCCAACAGCGCCGCTGCTACTGGCGCTGCCGCAAATACAAGCACAGCAGGTACAAGTCCAGCAGGTCAAGCCGAAGTTATCGGCGAAGGGAGCCAACATGGAACGCCTGTGTCGCAACTCACGGCGGAGATGATAAAACGAGAATTAATAAATCAAAAGGTAACTAAAATGAGGAATTATGACATCTGGACATCAACGCTTCCCTGATTGTCAGGTTCGAGCCGATAACCGAGAACGTAAAAAGAGATGGAGAGCACAGAATGAGGAAAGAAGTAAGAGCGTTCCTTTTCCTTATGCTTAAATGATGAATACATTTAGTTGCTAAATATGGCTCTCTTCGTCTTCTTTTCGTTTTATTGGATAGACAAGGATAATGATCTCCGTTGCCGTGTGAACAAACGGGCAAGCAAACTGTTTGGTAAAGAGGACCACGATCACAAGCGTCGCTGGATTGAAGAAGAGTTCTTGAAGCGCCAAATGAAGCGTAAGGAAAAGGAACGACGTAAGCAAGTTACCAATGGCGCTATCGGTGCCTCTGTCAGCGGCAATACTAGCCATGCTTCGAACATGGATTTAACGTCCGTTGTTCAACAAGCACAACTGAACACACAACAGCTGCAAACCTTACAAGAAACCAACTATTTGTCCATGTTATGCAACAACCTCGGCGCATTGTCCCCTGATACGGCTGCAAAGTTGCTCAATGCTTCTAATGGATCCCCAAAAACCCAGGACAGGACCCAGCAGTTGTCACTTCAACTTATTGACTTCCTTCAACAACTTCAGCAATACCAGCCTCAGCAACAACAACAGCAACAGACTCAACAAACGCAGACTTCGCAACAGCAGCCAACTACTGAGGAACAACAGACGACACAGCAAACGCCGTATGATGTGCCATTCAGCGCTCCAACTTCGTCAACGGTTGGCGAAGGCACCTCTGCAGCAGCCCAAGAAACCAGACCGGAGGAAAAACTGGCAGCATTGCTTAGCTCGAGCATTAATACGGCAGCAGCAGCTGCTGCCGCTGCTGCCGCCGCTGGTGCAGGTTCGCAGGTGACACCCAAACCAGAGGAATCATCCAAATCGTCTGATCAGCACCCATCTATGGAGAGTAACGAACAGCAACAACAACAGCAATCACAGCAACAGCATCAACAACCACATCAAGCACAGCAAGGAAATAATGCCGGTCAACAAGCTAGCGGTGATTATCCCATGGATGCGGTTCTGACTTTGATGCAATTGAACGCTGGATGGCGCCAATAAAGAAAAAAAGAAAGGAAAAGACAAACCAGGTTTATCCTATATATATCCTGACAGCGAACCATCAGAGAATAACAGCCTCTATGAGAATGAATAACACTCCGGTTCAAACACTACATTTTTTTATGAGAAAAAGAAATAAAAAGACAAACCACAGGTGGTCATTAAGAACACTTCATATGCTCATACTTGTTTTCCTCTACTAAATGTGTTCATTTGAGAAATAGCAAAGGAATCATCCATCATTCCTTACGAAATTGTTTTAAAGCGGTCGATGGCGCATTTTTCTTTTTCTTTTTCTTTTTCTGCTTCTTGTGCTGAAAGAATCATGCCTTTGGAGCGGCTAGGTGTGGATATCCTCTTGGTGATAGCCGAGTATCTTGGTGCCACAGACCTAACACGTTTATCAAGCTGTGATCGCTCCTTGTGGCGCCTCGGATCCATCGAACGATTGTGGAAGCGTCTCTGTCGAACAGACTTTGGCGTATCGTACAATGCACCCGACCAAAGCTATAAACAGCTTTATATCCAGTCCCATAGACGTTTGTATGGAAGAACACCTTGCCGTCATCTGGAAGGGTACCCTATGTATATCCGTCCCCGGTACGACTGCCGAATCGAAAAAAATTGGCATGGCTTTTCGTGCAGTCGATGTTCAATCAATGGGCCAGAAAACTTGTTTATCTGTATGGCATCGGATTGCCAAACCATAGGTAAAGAAACATAGTATCAATGGTAAAAAAAAAAGGCTCCTGTGATGACCTGTGTACAAGTACTAATATCCAATTTTAAAAAAAGTTTGTGATCGCCATGCACGCCATCATAAGCATCATCCTCTGTATTACAAACCAAACATGATAGAAATATTTTGTCAGGTGTGCGTAGACTGGGTAAGTGTCAGCTGAAAAGAAAGCAAGAAACACAGCATAAAAAAGGGGGCTTCAAACGTTCCCAAAAAGGATGAAAACGAAAAGAACTGATAAGCTAGTTGGGAGGTCCTTCTGCTGATCCGGCAGAACAAGTACAAGTAGACAAGATCAGTTGTGTGTGGATGCAAACCATGCTAGATCCCTCTGTATCCAATGGGTTATTGCGTCTCAGAAGACGACGACAATACGAACGTCAACTGAGGTGGCGAGATACACCCCGTTACCTCATCCAAGGAGCTGAGTGTTGCTGTTTCCTCTCTGCGGAATGGATCACGCACTGGGAACAGTTTATTGAAGGTTGGCGGACGTTTCCACCAAACACAAAGGTCAATTCCTCTTTGTCTATTGCACTGCTGTCTTCCGCCGTTCTGCGTTCGTCTGATGTCGTATTCATTTCGGAGGATACCTGGAAGTATATCGTGTGTACCTATGGTGTGGTGGGTCCAAGAATTACCGAAAGTAAACAGTGAAGTCTCTTTTTATCCTTTCTTTATTTAACTTTTTCTTTTCTACTCGTTTCCATTAGATGATCTTAAACCTCCACATCTGTATAAAGCATGGATACAGAAGCTAAACGTTTGGAAACAAAGAGTAAATGGTTCATAAGCGCAAGAATAAAGTCAATGTGGGTATCTATCAAAGAAAAGGAATTGCCCTCATGCCCTGTCTAATGCATGGACTGGGCTCTTTTCTTGTTCTCTATAGGTTTTTGCTCAACCACCACAGGCGGGCGCTCAATATTCATAGATTTTAACCGTAGGACAGCTATGAAGGAATGGTTATTGCAAAAAACGTAGACTAACGCAAACCTACCTCTGTCAAGGGCAAGTTCTATCATGCAACGTGTGCGGATAAAGGACAAAAGTGGCCAAGTGGATCGTTCACCGCGAAGAATCCTAAGTAAATAAATGAACATTTAAGATCACAACGTAACGGAGGTGGGGATTTTTTACCAGTAAGCCAAAGAAGCGTGAGTTGGATTCGATAAGACTATTTGGAGGTCCTGAAATAATTCGTCAAAGTCTACCAGCTTCCTTCTTTTTTTTCTGTCTTATCTTACCGAAAGGGAGAAGTCTGGCACAATATTGACGTTGCCAGACATTTTTTCTTCAATCACACCACGGAGTCCACGTGGAAGAAGATGCAGCTGATCAAGCTACGTCATTTGTGTGTCAAAATAAAAAAAAGCCTGCATTTTTTCTCTGTACGTCTTTTCTGTCGGATCTTACCTGGTAAAGTCGATGTTTGAATTCAGACGCAACAAGATAGGCAAGCTTATTCCATAGCGTTTCATGTTGTAGATTTTGCGCCTTAGACACGAAGGGAATAGCGTATAAACTCGCTTGAGATACGATAAAATGATTGACATTGAAGAGTTCGGATAAACGATACAAGGGGGCTTCACTATAGAGGAGTAAGTGAAAGCTCTTTTTTTTCCTATAGCTTCGTCCGATAAATACTACCTTTCCGCAGGCGACGTCTCCGACCAATTATTCCATTTGACAGCTATTTACGTTGTTGAAAAGTTATTTAGCTAATGGAAGATTGCTGCTGCTTTTACTTACAGGAAGAACTCCATTTGACAATTGCCTCGTTTTCCTTCGCAAGTAATTCGCAACCCCCGAAAAGCCCTTCCGAAGCCGTGGAACAGCAGGCGGCGCTCCAGATCAGCTAAAATAAGAACAGTTAATGACAGACTTCTATTAGGTTCCGTAGCAGGATACCGTCACATACCACATTGGGTGCTGTTAAGTAATTCAATAATTGAGGAACTTCTTGCGTTCGACTTGAGGAAACACTAATATTAAGGATACGCTTGGTCTTGGCAAAAGCTTCCTGGCAAAGATATTACGTTTGCTTGAGCAAATTTTGACATGGCAAAATAAAAATAAAAATAAAAATAATGCAATCTGTAACTTACTTCAAACGTAAGTTCTCCGACATTTTCACGGACACATTCTTGAAGAACCTTCATATCCATCAAATAACCTGACAATAGTACGTATATTCGGATCAAGATCATCTTTTAGCACGAAAAGGTTCTCTTACCATATTTCAGCAACCGAGTCACACGTCTCTTAAAATGTCTAGCGCATACATCAGGCTTCTCTGTTTACATTAAACCTTTAATTTCCTATTCCACCTTACCCTCCTTTGCTTTTCTTAGAAAATGCCGTCAGATTGATGCCATCCGGTTGCAAGATAGACTAAGGCGTGGTAAATATAACAGAAAAACAAGAGCAAAAAACATTTGCAATTTTTGTGTTGCTTACGGGTAGTTCTTCATCTGTGTGAATGCAAATAAGAGCTGCGATCATAGCTCCAACAGATGTGCCACTGATAATACGAGGCAAAAGGCCTTGTTCATTCAATGCTTTGACAACACCAATGTGATACAGGGCTGAGAGACAATAAATATGAGACGGAGACATAGGATGCACACGACACAGATCACACATTCACTTACCAAAAGCAGTTCCTCCCTGAAGAACAAGGGCGGAACATCCGAAGCCTTGACGAACATCGCAAAAGAACTTTAGCTTGGCTTGTTGATCAAAATCCGGAGAAGCTTCGATATATTCAATATGCGACACCGTTTCCCTCATATATTCCTCAATCAACCTCTTGGTTCTGTCGGAATGCAATAAACATGACAGTATATTTGTTTAACTCGATCACTTTCCATTTTTCCCTTCTCTATGCGAGACTTACCCAAGAAATGAGTGTAAAAAGAGTCTTCGATCACATATACCGCCGAAATTTCGTAGCAAACCACTTCGCAAAAGGTAAGTCATACTTTTAACATCGTTATCGTATCGTGCTTTTCGCAGATGCTTCAGTCGAGTCAAAATTAACTTGTAATCATAGCATCGGGATGCATGTGATTTTTTCCACAAGTCATTTTCTAGACAGATTACCGATTTAATTCATGGATCTATTCTGATAAAAGAAACTTACTGAAATATCTATTCAAGATATTTAGGGTTTTTTACGTCATTTTTTTAAGTTTTTCTTTGTTTAATGGCTGCATTGACTTACTTATCGAGCTGTGATGCTATCATTTCCCAGTCTCTGTAAGTGGTGGCATTGGCTAATTCATTCAATAGCCGATTTTCGATTCGATTATCTTTCATCTTACGCCATGTATTCTGTTTCCGAAAAAAAGATTACCTTCATGTTTAAAATGGGTCCATGGATTTATTTATTATCTTTGCTTACCACCCATGGTTTGAGCACAAAGGTATAAAAATGGATAAGCAGGTTGTATATAAGAAAAATGAGCGGGGCAACGGCATGTTTCAGCGGATCACGGAAAATGTTGGCTGCGAGATGGGAAAGAGTAGACATTGTTAGAGAGGGACGATTTAGGAATGAGACACAAAAAGGTAGCAAGGAAGGAGAAGAGGGAGAAAGCAGTGAGAAGAGGAGGGACTGATTTCAACTGCATTTACGCTTTTCACATGGCCAAATCCTAGGATTTGGTTTCACGTGCAAATTGACTTTGACGCACCATTTGGAATCTATATACCCTCATTGGTACAACCTGTTGGAGTTTGATTTGGAATAAAGTACATATTACACCATTTGGCACAGCACCCTGGAAAACAAACCTCTTAGACTCATTCGCTTCGGGATATATCGTACAGAATAATGGTAATCTTCTATAAGCCATTATTAGAAACATGCAACAAAGACAACAAGCCTCGTCTGTAGGGCATATCCTATCACAATTCATCCAGAAGACCAGGTCCGAATCTGGTGGCATCAAACAAAACTTTAATCATCTCATTATTATCTTTCGCACTCTGTTTTTTCATTTATTCTGCGTGCGCATTTCTCATAGACCAGACATATATTGAAAAGTATCATCCGATTGGGGAATTTACAAAAAGAAAGTTTTTAAGTGGAAACCATATTATTACCGCATCGTTACTGTAAAGTTTCCTTTTTTGCCTACGTGAGAGCCTTTCCATTCATTTTAACCCTATATAATTTCTGAAGGGCTGTAACACGGATAATGCAAGGCATTTCTATGCATCCATGACAATCCATTAGCACAGAAACACGCTTCCTTAGACTGCGTAGAAAGAGCGGATACAATGTCCTTGTTCCTGCATACGTGACGGCTCAAAAAGGAAAAAACGAAAAAAGAAGCAGCACTGAATCTCCATGTCATTGTCTTTTGAATTTCACCATGGCAATGGCATTATGGAGATCTATTCGGCATTACCTCATCATGAACTATCACACAAGTCCGTACTCCGGCCATGTTCGCCCCGCATGCAAGATAACACTGACACAGAAATACCATCGCATGGTCCGACAACAGCATACTGAGACAGTAAGATCCCAATGGCAACCATGGGAAGACGCTCTGTTGCGAGAACAAGTAGACCAGCATGGCTCATGTTGGAAAAAACATATCCAAAACCATCTTCCTCATCGGAGTATACAGGCATGTCAGGTCCGTTGGCAAGATGTTCTCCAACCCAACTTGAAGCGGGGTCCTTTTTCAGA
Organism: Apophysomyces variabilis; assembly: GCA_002749535.1. Taxonomy (NCBI): domain Eukaryota; kingdom Fungi; phylum Mucoromycota; class Mucoromycetes; order Mucorales; family Mucoraceae; genus Apophysomyces; species Apophysomyces variabilis. The sequence continues at coordinate 148,336 of MZZL01000388.1, read as the reverse complement.
AGAAGAAATACAGCTTTTGCGCCAGGGCTATGAGAAATACGGGAATCAATGGCGTCGTATTGCAGCCGAATTCTTACCGACACGATCGCCGCGTCGTTTGGCGAACGAATGGACCACGTCTGCTGACCCCCGCTTGACGAAAGGACCTTGGACAGAAGACGAGGATCGTTTGCTACTCCGTGGTGTAGATCAATTCGGTACCAAAGCATGGTCCAAAATTGCAGCCGAATTTCTTCCCTGGCGAGCACGTAATCAGATCTTTCAGAGATATCGTTCGCTGAATCCGAGCTACAAACAAAGAACACCATGGACCCAAGAAGAACGTGATTTGCTTCTGCGTCGAACCATTGTGTACGGCACAAATCGATGGAGAAAGGTAGCAGAGGGATTGCCTGGTCGATCGCCTGAAGCGTGCGCTTTGATGTGGACACGCCAAGTCGATCCAGGAACAAATCGAGAGCGGTGGGGCCCGGAAGAGAACTATTTGTTTTGGGCGAGAGCAAAGGTCTTGGACAATTGGGTGGCTGTCGCTGAGGGCTTACCAGGAAGAAGCAGGGTAGACTGTAGCAATAAGTTCCAGGAAGCTGTCCAAGGCGAGTTATCCGTGCTTTTTGGCGAAGAAGAGATAAAGCAACGCGTGGATGAAAACAAAATCATGTGGCGGAAACGACTAGCCGGACTCATGTGTGCTTTACTGGACAACCGATTCGATGTGCGTCTAGGGACAAACCAGGCATTACAGATCACGACAAAACAACCATGGAGAAAGGATGAACTGAAGTTGCTCAAAGACAACGTTGCTGCTCAATCGGAAAATGGGGAGGCGATAGACTGGGTCAAAGTGGCCCAAAAGCTGCCACAACGTTCGCCACAGGAATGTAAAGAGAAACACCAGAGCATGACAGGTATTCGCTACGGAAGGTGGACCAAGGAGGAAGATCTTAAGCTTCAGGAAGCTGTGCAGACCTATGGCTCTTGTTGGGATCAAGTGGCCGCACTTGTGCCCGCACGTTCGGCGGAACAATGTCGATCCCGTTGGAGACATGTACTCCAATACCGGGATCAGACATTCTTGCATAATGTACGGTTGACGAACGAGGAGAAGCAATTGATACGAGAGGGTGTCGATATGTTTGGTGCCAATTGGAAGGCTGTTTCCTCTCTTTTGCCTGGACGAACACCAGACCAATGCCGGCGATGGTGGGCTGACCGATCAGAGGAATGGCCAGGGGAGGGTGGCCTAAGCTATGGTGTCGGTGGCAGTGGTCGATGGACGGAAGCTGAAGATAAAGCCTTGAGATTTGCAGTGGCACGGTATCCACCTGACAAGATTGTATGGTCTGAAGTGGCGAGGATGATTCGTGGTCGGTCACCCCAGAAATGCCGTATACGATGGCTTTATTCTCTGCAGCCGAACCTGACCAAGGGAAGGTGGACGTATGAAGAGGAGATGGCTTTAATCGAACTTGTTCAGAAATATCAGGATAAGGCATCAGAAGGAACCAGCATCTGGCCTATCGTAGCCAAGGAGCTCAATACAGGACGGACAAGCTTTGGATGCTACCTGAAGTTCAAATACATGCAGCGCACGAAAGGCTCTCGCCTAGGCGTCTTTCGCTTTTAAGTGGATAGAAACACATATACCCTAACGCATAATCCATCATTTATTTCTTTCATAGCAAACAAATCTAGTACACAACAACAAAGAGAATCAGCATGCAATAAAAGTAAAAACGGATAATAATATGATGAAGCATGAAATGTTTTTTATTTTGATGTTAAAATGGTTCTGACTTCTCTGCCAAGCAAAGATTGAGAGGAAGAAAAGAAAATAGCAAGCGCCTGTACAAAAGATGAAAGCAAAAGAAGTGCAAAGTTAATCAAAAACAGTAGTAAAGAAGAGAATGTTGAATTATGGCATTTGATCTGGATAGGATGGAGGGAACTGCTGCTGTTGTGTCGGTGGCATGGATTTCTGGAAAGGCATGAAATCTTGTTGTTGTTGCTGGTGTGGAACAAAGGGAGGTCGGAATTGCGGAGGAGGAGGCATATAACCACCAGGACCAGGCTCATTCTCGAAGCGTCGTCGTTTAGGTCGGCCATCATCATTCATTCCTCCTCCAAGAGGCCGTTTGGTCATCCCCTCTTGTTCCCATCGCTGTGGAGGAGGCAGAGGAGGAGGGGGCCCGCCTCGCCAGCCACGCCCACCGTCTTCGCCTGCACTACCGTCCTTCTTCCATTCAGGTCGGTATTGCACCTCGGGTTCTTCAATCGTCATTTGATCGCGTACCGCTGATCCTCGGAATCCACCCACAGGGGCCGTCACCAGGCTTGCCTGTTCTTCTTCACTCAGTTGGTTCAGCGGGATAATCGATTCTCCCCGTTCATAACTGAAAAGCTTCTTCGGTCCGAACCCATACGCCCAATTGACCTTTTTTTTTTGTGTTTGTGTTTTTGTTTTTGTTTTGTGATTATCGGGTTTTTTAATGGTTTGGAGAGAAAAAAAAATTTATTATTCTTCTTTCCCTTTCTTACTTGCGAGACCAGGAGACTGGTATCCCGGATGATACATACCTTGACAGGAACACCTTTCAACGCCAAACCTGCTGATTCATATTTTGCTCTCTCCACCGCAGCGCGAGTGATGAACTTTAAGAATCCGTTACATTTACCTTTAGGTTTCCTTGACAACTAGTAACCATAGAATAAATATCAACTTGTCCTTTATAATTAACAGTATTCTCTTACAATCACACTGCCCAATTCGCCATATCTTGAAAAGATTCGCACCACATCAGCCTTATCGTATTCATCAGGAAGCGGTCCGACAAATAAGGTACGCGTTAGAACTACAAATCACAGAGTTAAGTGAATCGATGCATGCAGTATGGTTTTACTGCCTACCTCGAATGCACCCTTTGGGAAGAGATGGATCACTAATAGGCCCAGGGAGAGGCGTACTAGTATTTCTTGGTCTTAATGATTCATCATACTGTTCTCTTGAAGGTGGTTCATTCCATACAGGTCTAGGAGGACGTGGGCCAGACATGGGCTGGTCTCGGCCAACCCATGGCTGCTGTTGCTGTTGTTGAGGTGGTGGTACTGGACGTTGTTGCATAGATGCCGGGAACGGTGGCATGTTCATATTCATATAGGGACGCTGCATGCCTGTTGGGGCCGGTTGGCACTGTCGAGGATCGTTGGATTGAGGAAGTGGTGCTTGTGGCGGCATACCGGGTCTCAGACGGGGATCCATTCCCATAGGCGGTCGCATGTCAGGTCCACCAGGACGAATGCGGGGATCAGAGGCTGGCATAGGAACTGGTTTTGGTTGTAGTTGTGGTTGTGCTGGTGGCAATGGCTGGACATGAGCCGAAGCCGGTGGGGTAACGGGTATGTATGGTGGTGTTGTCGTTACTTGGGCCGTTTGCGCAGGAGGGGTTGTGGACTGGGCCATGGGGGGAGTTGACACCAGACCGCCTAACAAACGGGCTAAGGCAGGTGGTAGAGCAGCAGATTCCTTTGGAGCCGATGGTATGTCATCGTCATCGTCATCGCCAAACAACGGTTTCGTGGGGTCTTTGGCTACTGGTTGTTGTGGTGCAGGAGCGACTGGATTCCCAAGGCTTCCTTGTGTCAGTGAGCTTAGCGTCGCAAGTAATGAAGCAGTATCAATTACGGGTGGCGGTGAAGCAATACTAACTACAAATCCAAATATAAGTTTAGATGGTCTGGTTAGTCTTGTCATAGTGTAATGAGGCGTGCGCGCTGATACACAGTAAACAGCTCTTCTCTTCTGTCCGCGCTTCTCTCTCTCTTTCTTTCTTTTTCCCTTGTCCTCCTCCATTTCCTTCTCTTACGTAGGCACAACACAGATATATGTAATATTCTGTGAGTAAGCCCTGCTTGCTTGTCGTACAATGCTTTCTGGTCTTTTCCCTCTTTCTCAGGCAAGTCAAAGCAAGTGCATGGTGTTTCTCCTCTCTGTTTTCTCCTCCTCTTTTTTCTCTCTTTGCCCGATCCACCAAGTAAAAAAATAGATAGGCACCTTTTTCTTCTGGTATATGGGGTTTATTACCGTCGTCAGTCTGATCAGCTTGTGCTTGACTGTTCATAAATGAATGCTTTACATATTGCACCACGTCTTTGGGATAGATACCACCCTGCTCCCAGAAATCGAGTGTCTTTTTGACCTTTTCCTATTTTATTATAGAAACTGATTAAGAAGCAGTACACGAAAGAAGTTGATTTTCTCGTCATTATTTAAGAAACAATAACATTCTTTTTACCGAATTGCAATCTGCTCTTTCCTGTGTAAAACAATGGGAGCGATGTGGAAAGAAAGAAAAAAAAAGGGAATAGAAGAGGGAATGTATTCTTTTCTCACCTTATCTTTCGGGGAACATGGTTCGAAGCAGCCCCGCAAAGCATCATTTTTCATAATGATGGCAAAGCGTTTCAAATAATTTTCCAGTTCCATTGGAGGACCTCCTTCTCCCGATTCGGCTCTCTTCCGCACTTGCTTGTGGACAGCACGGGAAATGGCGTCAATGACATACAAACCTGCTAGTCGATAATCGGGTGGTGCAGTTTCAATAAAACGAATAATACACTGAGTAATATAGTTGTGATGCTGTGTAAAAAAGCACGTCCAATAGAGCGTGTTTTTTTGGCATTTAGTTTTCTGGTTACCCATGGCTTGTTCATTGTTGCAACTTACGTGAGGATGCGCTGTTGCCAAAGCTTGAAGAGCTGTAATTTTAGAAGCAGACACTGGTAGTTTTGTCTCCAGTATTGCTTTGAGCTCTTTATCGAAGATGGTACGGTCCCAGTTATCAGTCATGGGGTTACAGAAGTGAAAATGGCGGGAAGAGAAGAAGAGCGAAAAATTTAGACACCCTCCCCAAGGGCCAAAACAAAAAAGCGCTCAGGAAAAAATGTTTTCTAACCGCGAACCCGTCATTCAAACAATTACTTGCGCCGCTCGAAACATTCTGCTCTATAGTATAAGACCAAACTCTGCATTAAAAAGTAACTAAATGGGTTACTCATACAACTAAAATACGCAGTTTAGCGCCATCTTTGTATTTGCTTAGTGAATATGTTAAACCTTCCTCATTGACAACAGAAAAAACATTCCAAGCATTGTAAGAGTGCCTTTCGAGCGGCGCAAATTTAACCCTGTGTCCATCCTAGACATTTCTCACTCCGACCACTTACGTTTAAAATTTGTAGGTTTTATTTAACCTCTCTATTTGAACACAGCGTCTGTGACAGACATATCTGCTCGAGACCGCTCAAAAAAGAAAAAGGTGGAATAAAAACCGTGCGGATGAGGCAGGAAAAAAGTCAAAAGAGTGAGGTAAACGGAATATAAAGGAACAAAGAAAAACATATAGTGAAATAGAAAGGAAACGAAAAAAGGAAAAAGAGGGAAGAAGAGGGAGTCAGCTTTGATGCGCCTAGCCTGGTTGAGGAGGGAGAATTTTGTTTTACAGCTTTTTGCACGTTAATTTGCGCCACTTATAAAACGTGTTTACGCTGATGGGAAATAAATTTAGCGTTGACATAGTGCCGTAGCAGAGTGCTCAAAGGTTCAAAACAAACGAGCCACGCTTTTACTTCACATAGTCCGAATCTTGCAAAGATCCAAGATAAGGATAACAATGATGTAGTATGCTTTTGCTATTTTACGACAATGTTCATTCAAACAAAAAATGCAAAATGGAATAGAACTAGGAGAACCCATACATCCATCAATGTCACTGTATTCTCGTAATTTACAGTGACTGCAGGAAGTTCAGTTAAGGATGTTACATAGGCTGGTGGATGATGACTTCCTACGGTAATATGAATAAATAACGAGTGAAACTAAAATAAGCCTTTGATTATTGATCGACTGACCGAAATGCCCGCCAGTTCATGCGTATAACACTTGTCAATTCAGACATATAATCATTTCATCGATAGGTGGTATAGTCATTGGACATACTGTACTTTCAGCTCCTCTTAGATTCTTTGATGCAGCTTGCTTCATGACATCCATCGACAACAATTACCCTATCTGCGCGACTACACAAACATTAACGTGGCATACCATGACGCGCCCCTCCTTTGATAAGACGATATGTCGTCATCATTCATCTTTTCTTTTGGCTTTATCTCGAACTGCACTTTTAATTACATGACTTATGATACATTCATCACTCCTACATATGACAAAAGCACGTTGTCAGTCAAAGCGCACAAACATGAGAAGATTATTTTGACTTTGTCTCTTCCAAGAAATGACACAATCATGAATAAAAAGGGATGCATAAGGCAGCTTTAAACGGAAGCATTGGATGAAACAAGTACGACAAATTGGATGTTGTTACTATCATGCAGCTATTTAATCTCATAACACAATAGATCTTGAACAACATACTTGAGACATCTCTCATTGCATACTCTCTTCTGATCAACTGCAGTGACTATCTGTCTCTGAAAGCAAAGGCAGCATATGCTTCCGGATATTCTTGACAACTTGAAAGATTGGGTGATTTGGATAGAAGAGATAGTCAACAAACCGGAAGACAAGAAACTAGAGAAAAATATTATTATAGCTTATAACTTAGCTACTTCTACAGCGTGACGATACAAATAAGTAAAGCACTCTCTATAGGATGGGTGAGTGGGCATCGAAGAACAATCCAGGATTTCCCCAGGATTCTCCTCCACGCCGACTCCCAGACTAGCGTTAGGATACCATGGGGGTAAGTAAAAAGGTAGTATGTCATTCTCATTTACCAACCATGATTTATAATTCACGCTACTTGGATGAATCTGGTGATTATTGGAGGATCAAGTTGATGAAAGTAAAATATACTTGCCGCATAGTCATTTACTAATAACTTATATAATTATTTTCTCCTTTCCCTTGAAGAGGAATCGCAACAGCATAATGCAAAAAGTAATATAGCGATATTTCCTTTATTTTACCCTTAATCAGAGTACTGTATAATTTTATCGCGCGCTTACTGTATACCTGAGAAGGATTTGGCTGAAGTATTGCAATCTCTGGGGATCCCCCCTACGGACATATTACATAGGTTGGACAATTATCATGGCATGTCTGTATCAGACATCATTATATACAAGAAACAATACAAGCAGCAGAGAAGCAGTTGCAGGAAGGTGAGTAACATAAAAGCAGTCGGCCGATAACCTGATATACGCTCCTATCTTTCTGCAATCACCAGCCTACAGACAGCTACAACATGCACGGCAGCACAATGACAATGAAAACAGTGACGCTCAGTCTGAATCAAGCAGAACCTCCGCCCACTCGCTGGAAGCAACAGGAAGCGGAAGCAAACCGCGGCGGAAAAAGCACGTAACAGGGAGCAAGCACGACGAAGACAGGAATTGTCGACTAGAACATCAATTACACCATATCTCACTTGCATTCGCAATCAGCGATATGACACAGCATTTACACAGAGTCGAGCAAGTCATCACCTGTGTTCTTTTCAGAAAATAGGGAGCTGATCCTGGCGTTGCAGATATATATGTTTGTAGCGACGGAAGGAATGACGTGTATCGCGATGAGACTGATCTAGAATGTAAGTGATAGATATATTTAAATCTCATGCTTGATACATCTATGCAGCATTTGACATCGTTGCTACAATATTATTTTTACGTTTACCAAACTATACTTTTTTATTGCGTTTGACAGTGGGAGATGACCAGGATATTCCAGACGAAGATATAGTAGAACTTTTTGAACCTGAAGTAGCCGAAGGTAATTATAACATTAAACGCCATTCATCCTCTAGCACGATTCTGAATGTTCTATTTGAGCATCTGTCGGCGAAAATGATGATACGGAATTTGAACCACACCAGATCCGACAGCTTTCAACAGCAGAGTGTTACACTAGAGCTGGCTTTAAGAAAACTATGCAAAGGATCAACACAAGTAAAACACCTCTTATACGAAGACTAGTGTCAGAAATCGACACCAACAGAACCACTGACATGGATCGTATTTTCCAATCTATTGTATCAACTTTGGATGCATTACCAGAAGTTACAGCTTTTTATGCCTAATGAGATATCCAAGGATTAAAATTCTTGATTTACCAGGGACGTCAAAGGCTGGACGAAGAAATGGTTAAGATCTTCATCAACGGAGGCACCAAGTACCGGGACCCTCTCGGGAACGAGGATCGTCTATTCAGGGCACGTCAACAAGACCAACGTGTGGACAATGAAACGCTTCGTCCTGATGGGACACGAAGATGGAGAAGAAGAAGAATACAGCGCCAAGAAGCAGGTGAACCACCACCTCCTTCTCATCCGCCTAAAGAAGAGTAAGTCACTCTCTTATTATCGATAACAGCAAGTGAAATATGAATGCGATCTAACACTTTTTGTTCGTGATCAACAACAGCAAGTGGCGAAAATTATTTACGGAAAATGATACGGCAAAAGTTCCTGTAGCAGTGTATGGTGCTTCGAGATTTGGACGGAACGTCTACAAGGCAAACCATGTGGACCGGTAGACAGATGTAGGAAGCTGCTCAAACGCGCTGATACTTCTGTGCGGTTAATTATGATTGAAATGGATAAATACAATACGTCTCAAGTTTGTTCCCGGTGCGGAACGAAATGCTTGACGAAACTAGATCTTGGTGGACATCGATGCTTGCATTTAGTATTAGTTTGTAGTAACTGTCATACTGTTTGCCAACGGGATATTAATGCGTCAAGGAATATCTGTGCCATATTTATGGCCATGATTCAACAATGGGACCGACCAGCCATCTTTACTCGGCCACGTATGACCACAACTGCTCCAGGTAATAGAAACGTGTAATGTTTACTGTGTGTAAGTTACAAAGAAAAAAAATCTTTATTTAATCAGGATACTAACAAACGAATGACCATTATATTTATTCTCATCCATTTTCCTTGATTCGCTAACATATTGTCTTTGGAACCCACTCCCCGCGCATGTCTAAATTTGGATGGATGCGCTCACCAATTTGGCTTTTACACTCGGTCGGGAAACCCTCTGTCACGGGTTTTTGCGTCGACTTTTCCAAATATACGCAAAAAAAACGCACAATCAAAACGCAAATAGGCATGGAAAAACCAGTACACATTGGTTTATTAACTGAACAGACAACAGAGCAATACCAGTGCACTTCTTATTGAAAAGCGATTACTCCGCCATAGCATGTCTAGCTAGAATTGCTTATATTGATACTACCGGATAAGCCAGTATAAATATTATTGGACCTGGTGCTTGCAAAGGAAAAATGTGACCATCAATTAACAGTGAAATGATAGTGATATGGCAGGTTGCCGATTGAACAAACCTCAGCAGTGATTATCATTGTTTCAGTAGCAAGAGCGACAACTCCTTAAAAGCAATTACGGCTCAAGGTAGAATATTATTACATTAAAGAGGTTGACGCCTCATCAGCCTCATATTCGCTTTACTTTCCTATTTTTCTTCCGCCTAAGTTTGCATGGTCAAATCGATGTCGATATATTGTTAAGTGGCATGATATGTAGTAGATCAGCAGGAAACTAGTCTGTGCAACAAAAAAAACCCAAATGTTAAAAACTATGCGGAAGGAGAGAAAATAAACTGGTGGTCAAAGTTTGAGGACCATGCGACAGGTAAATAGAAAACTATCATCATTGGCAAACATAATTATAGGTTTGCAGTACAGTAAAACGAGCAGGGAAAAAACGCCAAAACTGAAGAATATTATTTTAATATGCATACAGAACGAAAAAAGCGAAAAGAAAAAGAATACTACAGTTAAGCGGCGCACCCATCCATTCAGATGGTAGCTATTTATCATTCGATTACATATGCGAAGACGCATCAACGACAGGACTTGCAAGGTTTGGTCCATTACCAGCCGGAACTACCTATATAACATCAAAGGACAAGTTAATAAACAAGTAGAGTTGGGATTCATTTTCCTTGTAATATCCGTACCTGAGTGGGGTTAATTTGACGGTGAGACATGTAATAATGCTTCTTAATATGCTCCATGTTGACTGTTTCCGAGACTATTCAGAAAGAGAAATGTATCAGTATGCGTGTATATCTCTCGCCTGTTTACCGATAACTTACTTCCTGGCAATTGGTAAATACGGCGAGCCCACTTCAGGATGTTAGGGTAATCCTTTTCAATTGATTTGAGATTACACTTGAAATGGCCATGGTACACAGGATCAAATCTTTGATGACAAAGCATGCTAGTCAGAACCACACCGCCATTCCATCCTTTGCTTACCTGATAATTGTTGTCCATAGACGAATGTCTGCTTCAGTCAAAACGCCTTGCACTAAATAGTTTTGACGACCCAAGATGGTGTCCAATCTGTCCAAGGATTCAAATAGAGGATACACATGGTTTTCATCTTGAAAGAAAAGAAAAAGAACCAGATAAGTATGCTTTGATTAACATTGGCTACCATCTTTTTGCTTACATGCTTGTTGGGTAGTTGCAAACCCGCTCTTATAGACACCATTGTTGACAGTGTCATACACCCATTCATTGATCTCGTCGATCTCTTTGCGCAAGTGCTCAGGGTAGAAATTCAACTTTTGTCTGTCTTCGGGAATAAAACGATTGAAGGCGGTATTAAACATACGAATGATTTCCGAGCTTTCATTGTTAACTATATCCGCAACAGAATTTAGCTTCTAACTGAAGGTGCTGCTGACAGGTGTACGGTCGACTACTTTTTAAGATGATCATACCTATGGTTTGTAATTTCTTATCCCATAAGACAGGCACCGTGAAACGACCTTCATAATTTGGATTGACCTTGAAATAAAGCTCACGGAGATACTCTGTGTGATTGACAGTGTCAGGAATCGCTCCGGGACACTCTTCCGAAGTGGAAAATTTCCTAAGTAGCTGATTAAGCAACCCAATGGGAGCGGAGATTGCAAAATCATGTCATACCATCCATTATCGAGTAACAGGTAATCTACCACGGAAAGACCAATGATAGAATCCAATCCTTTCAGTTTACGGACAATAGCCGTACGATGAGCCCATGGACAGGCCCAGGAAATGTAAAGATGATATCGATCACTTCAACATAAGATGATGATGAGTGGTTTGAACGGTCAGCGGGAATTCCCAGTTATCTAAACTTACGGTTCAGGTGTGAATTTTGCGCCGGGCTCATCCAAGATAGTGTCGCGAAAGACGGATGGTTGACGTCTGAATTCACCATCTTTAGAAGCCCACTTGAGGATAGCCGGTTCAGCTTGTTTGGCTTGAGTAGACATGATGCGAGTATAGGCTGGTCTTAGAAGGAAAGAAAACCGAGATATAAGAAACATAAATAAAGCGATGGTACTCCAATAAATAAAGGTTTTTATTGTGTTCATGATGACATGAGGCTGACAACCTAAGATCTGCTTAAATTTGTCAGAGTTGACAAACCTCATTTGAAACGCCGATTGCCACAGTAACGCAAGGGTATGAGAAACGGGGATTCAACAGCGATTCGGGCTGTGAACAACAGACATGGGAAAGTGACTGATCCTTTTAGAAAGATTTGAAACTGCGAACGCCATATGGCGAGGAGCACAAACTTTTGTACGAGGCAGATACATTGTTCACCTGACTGGATAACAGAGTAAAAATCTAGCAATATTTTGTTGAAAGTAAGATGCAAATCGAAAAAAAGGTGCCATATACATTATGATAGACTTATGCGTTGTTTGCAGGGGCTTCTTAGTGAAAGGCACTGCAAGAAGGATCTTTGCATATGCCGCATGTACGCGTTGAACTCTTATGAAGATGCATAGGACGAGTGAAGTGCATGACTATTGACTGAGCTTCACGGTCTTTGTACTTGTACTTTCCCAAAATTAAACTCGCATCTAGTAGATGCACTTGCCGCATTTTCGAAACTGAGCTTGACCCTAACAAATCATATTAATTCTCGTGTTATAACAGTTCGAAAGGACCAAGTTTACATACTCTGACAGAAAACTGACGACGCCATACCCAGCTGCCCGCCAACCGAAATGCAAGATGCATATATAGATTTCATCTTTTGCGACATTTTAGTTCCAATGGGAACTATTCTTTGGGAAGTTGCAGGTAGGGAGAGTGGAGATGCAAAAGGAAAGGGATTGGGTGTGTCACAATAGTATGAGGGCGCCCAGGTGATTATAGGTCTTGACGCATAAGATCACCGATTACACTTAATAAAGTACTGTCAGCCGCTATTCTTCTTTGATCCCACAGATTCCATCCTCAAATCGTGAGGGGTCTTGTAAAGTGTTATGGGAACTTTGAACACTATCTCTGTTAGATATTCAAGCACGCTCCTTCCAATCTATGAGTACTTGCACATGTCGAAAGTTAGCCATTACATTGCCGAAAGACTGGACTCTTGTGCAACTATGCGTAGGAACGGTTGCATATATGGAGTTCTGTCTGTTAGCAAGATACGAGCAGAGTTGTCCCCGTGGCTTGATGGTCTATTTCCCAGAGATTATTTGGTTTCGCGCTGGTCCGCATCAAGAAGTTTCATCCAATTGCTGCGGTCCAATTGATATCGGGATGTTTAGGTCTTCTGCTATAGCGCCTGCAAAGAAAGTGATGCCAAATATTTTGTGGGACACATCGAAGCCAAAGCCATGTAGGTCTATACCAGCCTGCTGCACGTTACCAACATTCATCCCAATATCTATACCTAACATCTTGAATCTTCTTGATCAAGTGTGGCTCAGAGTGGCCATTATAAATATGACCGTATCTATGAACGCTATTAAAGTTCTCAGCATCCGACACTGATATATCCAAGGATAAAATTTATTTATGGGTACTTTATCTCCACAAACTAGAATGTCATCGAGCAAATTCACTTGGCGCATTTTGGAAACTGGGCTCGACGCTAATATATCATACTAATTGTCCTGTTATAAGACTTCGAATTGACCACTTTTACATACCTGTCAAAAAACTGACAACCCTATACCCATCTTCCCACCAAGCCAATGCCAGATGGATGTATAAATTTCAATTCCAAAGGCCTGAACTTTCATTTTCGTAGTTTGCGAAATTGTTTTTGGGAGATACTGTAACCTGTGCAGCAAAGTAATTCCACTAAGGTTCAATGGCACTGCTATTTTCGGAAAGATTCAAAGCATTTGATCACTTTGCTATCCCGTTGATTGCAGGTATATAGAAGTTTAATAATCTTTTGTCTATCCGATGTCAGGTTACACCTGTTTACAGGATGCCCTGCATAGCGATTTGGTCTGTTCTCATGTCCAGATGGTCTTTCTCTTTTTATACAAAGGCTAGCGTTTATGTAGAAGCAACTGCGAAAAGTGGCACTTGTCTAATAGACTCTAATCTATTTGTACTAATAATTCGCACTAGGTACATTATAGCACAATATTGGAGCGGATGCAAGGTTTGCAAGAAACCAGACACGGTAAGATCTGACATCTGTGCTAAGCCTTCTGCGACAGGTACATTTATCACACCACTTCGTATGCAATGGCCCCTGCTCTCTTTATCGTTATATTCTGTTTCCTTGTGGGACTGAAACGCACTGTTATTGACCGAAACATAGAAAGAGTATATAGCAGTAATGAAGAAAAAAGCGTCAATCGAACCTGATGCAAAGGATCTGTGCAACAAAACAGGTCCGAAATACGGGAGCAATAGATGTTTCACGCGCAACATTTGAAACTCTGGCTCACTACACTGCTACGATCAGTTTAAGTAATAGAGCAATTGACTTTGTGGAGTGAATGACTAATAAAAACGTCAACGCTTATTTTAATGACAATAACCATGTCCTTTCCAATCAGATATAGGGTTATTTTTGATGTTTTTTCTCGGTGTGGCGAAGGCGCATCCATCTCTTTAATGTCAAGCTGCATGCACAAAGCGTGTTGTCTAGGTATAATTGCCTTCTTTGGCAGTGAACTAATTTTTGATGAAGTCATTGGCGTTGGAAAGACACCACATGAAGTCTCCGTGATCTGTGCCGAAAAAAACATTCCAGCCTTATAAAAAAGGAGGCAAAACGGGGATAGACATTCTTCTCTTCTCGATCAATCTGTTTTCCTTTCTTCTTTACCATGGTAACTGTCCAGACTTCTCCTCCGCTTTCACCAGGAACCAGTAGTTCACCCACCCGCACAAGTGGATCTGCAACGATATTGGTTGACTCCGGGAAGAGTCTACCACACCAAGATGGAGTGTCTGCGTGGGAAGTTCAAATACAGTCGTTTCTTTCTCTCTGCACGTTTTCCCGGATGGTGAAAAATACGAACAATCAGGCACGCGATCAACTAGGTAAATACCTGAGAAAGATATGAGTAGAGTAAAATAAAAAGGAGGCGATACAAGGATCCTATTTGCTGTTCTTTTGTACAACCTCTCGGAATAAGATACTAACTTAGATGGCTATCAAGTAACTTTCGCGCACATACACTTCGTTGCTTATTTTTCTTTATTTTTAGCCAATGAGCGGACGTTTCTAGCTTGGTGTCGTACTACAATGCTGCTTGCTGGTGCTGGTATAGGTAGGCTTTTAAGGTTTCTTTTTTGTGTTGTTAGCCGATTCACACACACCCACGCAAAAACATATACGGATGACTGCTCTCGTACAGGGATTGTCCAAATATACTCAGGCCTACCCAAACCTTCTCTTGCGATCTATGGCCAAATCTTTGGATGTTTATTTATCACACTTGGTATGCTGCTATTTTATCTTGCTCTTGCACGGTATTTCCATGCACAAGTCGCCATCTCCAAGGGTTACTTTCCATCTAGCTTGGGTTTCATGATCTTCAGCGCTTTTGCCTGCCTCTCACTGCTGGTAGCGTTGTTCATGTTTATACAACTACATGAACATTGACATAGTTATCGAACTGAAAAATAGACAAAGGTAGGTTCCACATTTGAAAACCATAGCAGACTTCCACACTATTTTGTACATGTTTCTGACCTGCATTGATCAAGATAATCGGTTTTTATCTATTTCTTTCTGACGACATACTTTATCCGGGCACTGTTTACTAATCAACCGGTATTTTCCACCCGCAGCATGTCCTTCTCAAAGTTTATTCATGTTGCAACCCACAAAAACAAGGAGTGGGCGATGGGACCTTCTCCGCTGAAAACTCGGGTGCTACACAAGCGACATATGAAACCATCACGGATAGCTGTAGTTAAGAAAGCGGAAAAGGCAACTGTCACCAATAAACCTGTAGCACGTCTTCTTCGAGCGAATATCGAAGTCTCTCGCGTCTTCTATTTACAGATGGGAAAGGTTAAAGTTTTGTTTAAGCTTGGTTGTTGCCAATACATGTTCAAAGAAAGTAAGCAACCATACACAAAAAAAAGAAGGTTTTTTTGCAGTCCAGCGTATAAATAGAGGCGATTTTGCGAAACCATCCAAATTGTATCCTCTCTGCACACAACATACCATGGCTTATACTCATTGCTCCTCTTACTGCTTTTCCTCCTCCTCCGACCTTCCTCTCAACGGTGTACGAGACATCAACACCTCGGGCGGTCAATGGTACGTTTCAACAATGCTTCCTCCCTTATCCTGAGTAAATAATTCGTAATGGCATCTCATAACAGCTCATGGTGTGGAAAATATGGCCATCAACGAGATTCTTGTCCATTGCTTAAATGATCGACTATTTCATCGTTGTCCGCAGCAATCAAGACGCAGCATTGTCTGGTTACGGATCTGTTTCCTCTACCCTTGTATATACAAAAAAGCCGTGTTCATTACCATTTTGTTCCTTGTCTATTATGAGTCATTTCTTTGTTTGCTTCTTTCTTATTTTCTTCCTTTGCATTATCTCTATAATTTACATGAAAAGCTTGTCAGCCAATTTTATTGCATTCCATTATGACCCCATCTTGACGAACAAGATATGCCTTATCATCGCTATGGATGGAGAAACGTAAGCTATGCTTAATTTAAAACTTCGGAAGCGGGATATGAAGCTATTGACATTTCTAGATTAATGATGGTATGGGAGAAGAAAGAAAACATAAACCTTTTCTTTGTGTCCAATTACCTTTTTTCTTTCGCTCCCTTTGGGTTTTTCATTTAGACAAAGGAACGAAGAGGATAAATTCTATATATTGTGTTACACGCGACGCCTTGACCATGATATCAAGAAGTTTTGAATTGTTAGGCGTTTGAAAATGTCACCTTATCAATTCCCAATCATGTGTTTGACGATCCCCCGGTTCTTCTTCATATAGGAATAATCTACCTTGCAGTATGCTATTGCATGCCATAAGCTACTATGGAGAGTAACCTGGGATAATATGGTTGGCCAATATGAGTTTTCTAGATGATGTTATACCGCAGCATGGTCCATCTGTTTCTAAACTCTTCGGAAACGTCGGATGAGTTAATGCGATGTAAATTAAGTTTCCGCATTGTGTGACCTCAAAAGGGCTTACCCTGAGAAGACAAACATTGTGTTTCACCAGATACAACCCCCTTATCCCACGAATGTACACTCATGTTGCCAAAGCAATACAGTATTTCAAAGATCACAGACCATTAACTCTGGAGTTAACAAAAGAAGAAACATCTAATTACCACTATGGGGCAAAACTCCCTTTCCAAAATGATCGATTAGATCTATTCATTCTTTATGGAGGCGATCAACGACTACAATGTAAGGATACACGAGCATGCTTTTCCTTCTCTATTGTTTGATCCGATCACTGTAACATTTCTTGAACAAGGTCAGGTCATCTTTAACTCCAATGATTACGCAGCTCCTCCTGACATTATCGTCATCGATGATCGCTTCGACAAAAGCCCTGCTTGGCTACCTACGCAATGGAACATCGTTGATTCCAGATGTCTTTTGACTTGGCTATTAAGCCTACAGACCAAATTGGAAAAAGTAAAGTATAATTATTGCTTGTTTTGGATTCCTTTTTTATAATTGCTGATTCTCTCTTAGGCTGCAAGCATTGACCAGAGTTCTCCTGCACCAGCACCACCCGTCTATACCAATCATTATGTATTGGATTCTCCAGAGGTATACAAGTATGATAGGAAATTTGCATTGTTTGATACCTATGGATTGGGAATAATGATTAGTTCGTGCCATCTCCTGGTCCTTCACAACCCAAGGGAGACGTGTCTGATGAGAAAACTGGACAGACGGAAACAGTTGATCTCCTGATGAGCGATGTTGAATCAACGGACGATTTCGAGTCAGCAGACAAAGCCGAGCGATTCTCGGTCTCTTTTTATTACCGTCGGGAATTTATACTGCAATGGATCTCGGAATTGCCAAAGTATGTTACAGATAACAAAGAAAAGGATAGAATGTTTTAATCAAGAAGGACACAGCCATATCATCCAATACGACATGGATGAATTTACGTCCATCAGCTTATATCTCTCTGTTGATATACCTCAGCCTTTGTGGGATGAAATGGAAAAATATAGACAATTGGCCATAGAAAAACAACAGCAAGGAAAACTATCGAAAGCACGGCGGCAGGCATCGGCTATTGTTCAATGTAAGGTTTGATTTCAACAATAGCCAGCGGATCTAAACGCAATTATTAGTAAAACTCGATAAACGTTTTCCGGAATCCCATGTGGATATCTTTTTGATATCTGCTGTCAATTCTGATACTAAAGGTACATATGAACCTGACCATAGCCGGTTTCGTTATTTGCCGCATCCCAATGTAGAAATGGAAAAGACAGTGGCTGAGATAAGGTAAGAAAATAAAAGAAAAATATGTGCTGTCGAAAATAAGGATGGTTTATATATTGTTCTGATAGACACCATCTAATCACACAAATTCCAAAATTTCATTCACAACTTTTTGAGGAAGAAAAAGCCTGAAATTTTTACTGCTCTAATTTTCTTGTTCCACTTTTTGCTAATATCTAATTGTAAAGGTTACTCTATGCAAAGATACTATTTCGATCTATATCTCTGCCTGAATTTATGTCAATTGTAAAATAACAGCATGTCAAACAATGTAAATACTTTTTGTTGGATTTACCCAATGGAGCCCTTATGGACATCGTAAGCATGGAGTTTTCTTTATACATCTATGCATATATGTATGGAGTTAATTGCTTTCTTGCGTGATTGCATGTTATTGCATGGAATGATTGGATTTTTATTCGATAATTGATTGCGGAATGCAACACTAGTTATCCCACCTTTCCCATGGAGTGAGGGAAAGAAGGTTTAAGAGGTTTTGCGTTTGTAATACAACCTTCACAGTATTTCCCAAAAACAATTTCGCAAACTACGAAAATTGAAGTCGCAGGCCTTTGGAATTGAGATTTATACATCCATCTGGCATTGGCTTGGTGGGAAGATGGGTAGGGTTGTCAGTTTTTTGACAGGTATGTAAAAGTGGTCAATTCGAAGTCTTATAACAGGACAATTAGTATGATATGTTAGCGTCGAGCCCAGTTTCCAAAATGCGCCAAGTGAATTTGCTCGATGACATTTTAGTTTGTGGAGATAAAGTACTTAAGACGGATGTCCTGAGGTGGGGATAACGAGGTGGGGTTTTGCTCCTAAGAGAGACTGGATTTTCTACTTTTTCTTGTTCCACAAAATCGCTTTTTTCCATCCCTTATTTGGTCATTTCTCTCCGCCTCAAAAATCACACACATTCGCAGCCACGCCTTTTTCTTTCTTTTATGCAGCCGGCTGTTGCCGCGTGACTATCTTGCGTTTCTCTTCTCTTTCCAACACAAACACTGAAGACACTATGGATGACGAGCCTAATAAAAATAACGATAATTCACCAACATCATCCGATCATACAGATAGGATTTCACCAAGTCCAATGCCTCATGGTCAAGATCGAATAGCAGCCCTCAAAGAACTCGGTGCAACGTTCATTGAAGGCAACCGAAGAATATCCAAGATTGCTACACCAACAGGTTCTGAAAAAATGCCTACCTTTGTTGATGCGGGACAGATTGAAGTAAATAACTAAAAAGGCAACTTGGAAACCAATATCATTTACTCTTTTCCCCTTCCTTTTTTTTAATCAAGGAATTACTCTTACGGAAAACAGCAAGAAACCAAGGATATGATGAAGTCGTTCAATGATACTCTTCTTGTCTTCTCTGTAAACAAACAAAAAAAATATTCAAAAAGAACTAAATATTGTTTATTATTCCTTTCAAAGAGAGTAAAGAAACGAACATAGCCTATTTATCCGCTGTTCCTGTACAACAACAAGAGAAAAACAGAAGAAGACATAGAATGGTCCACTTCTATAGCTTGGATGGAATAGGAAAGGCAATTCGTGTGAGAAAGGCGATCAACACGCATGCTTTAGCAATACATATAAAGAATTCAAATAGTCATAGTACAAAAAAAATAAAAGCCTTTCTCTCTAAACCTGGACCTAACTTTGTCTTGTTTTCTTTCACTCACACGTACACATGCACTCAGCTGTTGAACAGCCTTGAATATAGCCGGTCATGCATGCCTTGACAAACGTCCAATAAAGGATTTGTTTGACAACAATTATCTATGGACTTGGTTCTTGTTTTGCGTGTAATGCTCTCGATTGGTTCTCGTGATTGAAATAACATCTTTTGAGCTTCATACGGTCCAATCAAGTTCAATCGAACGGCGGAAGAATAAAGTGTGCGAACAAAAAGATAAAGCCAAAGATGCAACGTGTTTTCTACAGCAAAGGATGTTTCAGATGGGAGAAAGAGAAAATAATTTCTTCCGGTTAAAATAAAGCGCAACTTACCTAAATCCACCCCAAGTGCTCTACAGACGAGACCAAAACAGACAGGAAAATGTCCTTCTGTCTGATCGCTACGGATCAAATTTTTCCAACGCTGGATTATACTTGTATAGGTAGCGTTCTCGGTGGAGGATATTTTGGTAAAACACTTAAGGTACAGGGTCAACATGGCAACACCTTGGGCAACCGAAGCGCGATGGGCCACGGCATTGGTCACCTGGACAGCATTGCACTGGCCATCAGTTTCTAGCAGCATAGCAATAGGATCGTCCTGATCGAGTGCTTCGTAACCTGCGCGTACGAAACAGCTGGTCGTACTAGCATAAGCATGGGTGGATGAAGTAACGAATGCAGGCAATTTGGCAGGGCTAAGTAAACCTGCTTGAAAAGAGGCCTCCAGACCTGAAGAAGCAACAAAGCCGCCCGTTGGAAGCGCTGAATCGGTCAGAATGTACAATAACCAGTTACTGGTCTCATTGGATACAAAGGGCAAGGCCATGAGCTTCTTTGGCAACTGAAACTATACTGTGTTTGATTGGAGCTGGCTGCAAAGCAAACCGTGATCTTCAGTGAAACCCATTTGCCGTGTTAGGAAGCTGCATTTTAAATACTGACGCTCAGCACCTCCGACAGAAAAAGGATGGAATGGATAAAGAAGCTTATTTAGTAGGTTTGACTAGAAAATAAGCAATGGAGGTTTGCTATGAAAACCAAAATATTCCGTAATAAATTTACGTACGCTATGTACAGAGTGAGATGAAATAGAGCACAATTCAAGTTGCATAGGCGGAATTAAGAATACCATAGTCAATGGACGGCCAGAAACTGCTTTATCATCTTCATTAGCTGCTGCTTTCAATTCAAAAGGCATACATGTCTGCGGGAAGGTGAAATTTACTATTTTGTTTCTGCATGGTGTACTGCATAAGCCGAAGGCCTAAAAACTCGTCATTGCCATTGGTGCTTTGATGACTAAAGGTAAGTTATCAAATAACAGGATCTCCGACTTGCTTGATGGTTCTTTTCGTGGCTCATGAGCAAGGTATGATTGGTTACTACGCCCAATAGAACGCTACGCAACTGAGTATTGAACTGCGCCAAAGCATAGCATGAACTTGAACTGTTGGATAATCTGGTAAAGAGGATTGTCTATCTTGCTCACTATCTTGCACTCCTTGACTCTATATGTGTTACCATGGGACTGGGAAAACGAGCGCACACATTGGTTTCTTTCAATGGGTGGGCTTTGATACACAATAGCAAATGGATTAGTTCCAATCCTTTTTACGTTGTATGCAATGCATCACAATTACGATTTATAGAAAGTCCTCTCTCCTTTATGTTCTAGCCTGCTGTGGCATGAAATAGGGTTCTGTCTTCCATCATCAAGCCCAACAGGGTCAAAGATACTATTTGCAATAACCAGATAGCTTGCTTCTCTGTGCTTCCTAATGAATTCTACTGTATTGGTTTTGCCCCCTTTTTCTTGAGTGTGCGTATCCTATTTGATCCCTATCGCTTGCAAGATCTAAAGGGAGAAACTGAAGAATGGATAACTCCGAAATGGGTTGCGCCAGAGAAAGAAAAGCCATTACCATAACAGGCATCTCCCGCTCTCAAGCAGCATCAGCGGACATAAGGCGGAACGAACCCGCTACGTTTTTCTTTCTTCTTTACCCTTTCCTTTTCTTGATACTGCCTACTTTTCTAACTTAACCTCGATTCTCCTTTGTTTTTGCCCTTTATAAGAATAGATATGTTACCAGAACTACGTCTATGGAAAATGAGCAGTGGGTCGCTTCGTCCCACGCTGTGCTGTAGGACCTGTCTAGCACGACCCCTCTCTTCTTCTTCTGTCGTCAAGACTGTGGATGCCGTATGGGTTCCTACCAAACGAAATGCGAGACATATAAACACCAAGTCCCATGGCGTAGTCTACACATCCCATCCTTCCACTCCTTCATACATGCTAGTGCCGTCCTCTGGATTGCATCTCAGAGTAGCCTCATCATGGGCAGTTCGATCAAGTTATCATACCCGAAGCTACAGTGAAGTTAGTCGATTTGGTGGACGAACTCTAAGACCAGTAGCTGCTGAAGAACCTTTGGGTTATCTTGACTCTATCAAGATTTCCGATCCTCGCACGGTAAGCATTTGGATTGACTAAGCGAAAAAAAAGGGCTAGGACGCATTAAGAAACATGGAGCTCTTTCAACTCATTGAACCTTTTCTCTTTTTCTGATGTATACAGCTTGTGAAGCATTTGGATAACTATGTCATTGGGCAAGAACGAGCAAAGAAAATCCTGGCCGTGGCTATCTTCAATCACTATAACCGAGTCCGTGCCAATTTGCTTCGCCAACATCAACAGCAACAGCAACAACAACAGCAGCAGCAACAACAACAACAGCAGCAGCAACAACAGCAGCAACAACAGCAACTTCAATTACAACAACGGAGACAACAGGAAGCGAATCAGGCAGATAACGATGAACGGCCTTATGCAGAGCATCATCATCCAACTCTGCCGCAGGATTACTATGTGGCAAGCAATGCAATCCAAGGTGTGGGGGCTGACCTTGTTCCTGCTGAAAGAATTTCGTCTTATGGTAAACGTGGGTTTGAGTGGTAGGTTTCTGGGCAGAAATGACTAATCCATTTTTATTCTCAGGGTCCCAGCGGCGACCATGGATCAATCCTCCATCGGAAGCAGCCAACAGTTCACGGTCACCTGATGAAATGGAAAATAAGCCCTTGTCCTATGAAACCGAAGAGGGTGGACAGGATACAACGGTGTACGACAAGAGCAATGTATTACTGATAGGTCCCACTGGTTCAGGTAGGTTGAGGAAAACAAATCATGGTCGGACAACATATGACGGTTTTGTGGTTCGGTTGGCTGAAAGACAAACATTTCTTTTTTCTTTCTGTTCTCTCCAGGGAAAACGCTTTTGGCAAAAACACTGGCCCAAGTGCTACAAGTTCCATTTTCCATGTCCGATGCAACGCCTTTCACCCAGGCAGGTTACGTAGGCGAAGATGTAGAATTGGTGATACAACGTCTACTACAGGTTAGTTTTGTTTTTGTCATCGTTCGCTAAGGTGACACACACTCAAACAATGGGTCATTATTGGTCTCTTTTAGGCTTGTGATTATGACGTGAAGAAAGCAGAGACGGGTATTGTCTTTATCGATGAAATTGACAAGATATCTCGACGTTCAGATTCTCATTCTGCATCAAAGGATGTTTCAGGTGAAGGTGTTCAACAAGTAAGAAATGAATACGTGTAGAAGCTTTGTTTCTTTGTCTTACTGTTATCATTCCCAGTCTTTACTGCGAATGCTGGAAGGCACAATTGTTAATGTGACAGACAAATCCGGTGCCGGTGCTTCACAGAAACGAGGTCCTTCCGCCGGTTCGTTTGGTAGCCAAACCGGAGGAAAGTCAGAAACATATTCCGTAGACACAAGCAATATCTTGTTTATTCTCAGTGGTGCCTTCATTGGTATAGAAAAGACCGTCCAAAGCCGTGTTGCAAGAGGGGTAAGCATGATACACTTAAATTAACCAAGATGTTTGGTTCCTTATCATCATTATCTGGCATATATAGTCCATTGGTTTTGATGCTATGTTACGATCATCGTCGGAAGAAATTATTGAAACCAAGGGCATCAATGGAAGAAGCGAAACTGCACAACCGCTCGATTTGATTGAACCAGCAGGTTAGATTTCTAGCGAACGACTGAAAAAGAAAATCACGTCTCAACTGATATGCATGGGTTAGATCTGGTTAAATACGGATTGATTCCTGAATTTGTTGGACGATTGCCGGTGCTTGCTTCGGTGAACCAATTGACGGTGGATGACCTTGTGCGAGTCTTAACGGAGCCGAAGAATTCCCTTTTGAAACAATACCAGGGCTTGTTTGACCTCAGCAAAGTCAGTCTGCGGTTTAGCCACAGTGCCTTGAAGTGCATTGCCGAACAGGCTTTAGAGAAAAAGACAGGCGCTCGTGGACTGCGTAGAATCATGGTAAATACACGTGAGAGTGAATGATGAACTTTGTATTTAATTGCCAAATTGCACAGGAAAATCTTTTGTTAGACCCTATGTATGATGCTCCCGGATCTTATATCTCCCAAATTGTTATTGATAGCAAGGTGGTTAATAAGGAGAAGGCGCCGATTTATCTTGGAAACGACCAAAAGCATCTGGCCGACAAGATCATTGCAGAGGACGATGGTACAGACGCTCCTTCTGAAGTCCTTCAGATGTCGCAGGCGTAAAACTTTCTAATTACTTTTTTGTTTGTTTCGTTTGTTTGTTCATTTTTCCCTTTGCTCTTGTTGCGATTCTTGTACTATAACCTTTCGTTCCCCCCTGTCTCTCTGTCACGCTTTCTTCTTTTTGTGTTTCTCTCTTTTTCTTCTCTGTCTCGCTTTTCACAATACATTACAACTTCAAATCACATATCGTCAAGATACTCTGCCCCTGGATCCTCCTCAAACATGTCTTCATCATGTTGTATTTGATTAGATTGTTGTTGTTGGCTTTCGTCCATATCTTCATCTTCATGGATTAGGTTTGTTTGTCGCTGTTGCTGTTCTTTCTCTCGTCGACGGGCTGCTAGTCTTTCCAAGGCAGCTGCTCGAGAAGCTGCCGCTCGTGCTCGAGCATCTTGTGCATTAGAAGAGTCAGGTGCTTTGCTAAATAACGGTTGTTCATCCTCATCCTCATCTTCATATTCATTATCGTGCTCATCCCGTTCTGATGGGTCGTGCCGTAAGGGTTGTATAGGGGATGGGGTTCGTAGTGGAGGTGCCTCTGATAGCTCTGGTGTCCGTGTTCGTTCCCGCGTGATATCTCTTTCTTCATCTATTTAAGTTGCATAGTGTATTAAGACAAGGATTCTCGTGGATTTTTTCCTATATGTATGTATCAAAGACATACCTGATGTTATTTCTGCTGCAAGACTGGTATTATTTTTGTCTCTAAATTCTTGTTGCCATTCAGCTAGCGCAATCTAGCGTGATCTCTTAATCTACTTGCCATCATTTCTAAACGTTATTTTGCATCAATTTATACCTTGCAGCGTTTGTTGGCGCACGCTTTCATGGCCTTTCTTGCAAAATCGGCAAAGCCTAACCGCGGATAGAGGCGGTTAGCCCACATATAATAGAATTCCATTAGTTTCTGTAAATCTTGCTCCTAAAAGACCAAAGAGGAATATGATTTAGCAGGTTGGAATCATGTTAAGATCTCAATTTTTCACCTCATATCCTTTTCCTCGAAAACGTAGACTGGGAGCTTCATGACGGATACGTTTGAGACCCTCGTTCGACATCATTCTAGCGTAAATTATTTCCATTGGCGTTAAACGTCATCGATTGCTTATGTGCAAATAAAATAAGGAATACGTTACAGCTCAGCATCCAATTTTTTAAGTGGTCGTCTCTGTTTCTTAGTTGCTTTTTCTGCCGCTGCTTTTTTTCCTTGCCGCGCTCCTGTAGCCAAAGGGTCATACGTGCTGCTGCTATTACTAGTAGTATTTGTCCGATACGGAGTCGTGCTGGTTTGTCGCTGATTGTTGTTATTGTTACTGCTATTATTCGTTCCGAATGGATCAATGTCGTCCAAGACAATGTCGTCAAAGTTGATATCGTCGAAATTATACGCGTCCGCCATGATCGTTCGTTTAAATAAAAAGGGAAAAGAGAGAGGCCAGGAACAAGTGCAACTGCGCGAACCTTTGCTTAAGCGTGCTCCTCCTCCCGCTACCGATTTGGAGAGCCGCCCGTGGCTTTTACTATTCGTAGTCACAAATCGAGCACCCGTCTTCTTTTGTTCGTGTCGCTTAAGTTTTTTCAATTTTTCGCTTTATAAAACCCAGGTAGACGATGGCCAAGGAAAAGAAGGAAAAGAAAGAAAAGAAGGTTAAGACCGAAGAAGGAGAATCCAGCGTTATTCGTCATGTGTCTCCCATTGCTCATCCATTGGCCGAGAAGAAATTGACAAAGAAGCTCTTCAAGACTGCGAAGAAAGGTGGGTGTATATATAATATAGAAGAAGGACGATAGTTTGCTCAATGACTGCTTTCTTCTTTTTCTCCAGCAAGCAAGGTCAAGCATGTTCGACGTGGTGTGAAAGAAGTGGCCAAGAGTCTCCGAAAGGGTGAAAAGGGATTGGTCATTATTGCCGGTGACATTTCCCCAATTGACGTTATTTCACATATGCCCGTGTTGTGCGAAGATCACAATGTGCCTTACATTTTTGTTCCCTCCAAAGAAGAGTTGGGTGAGGCTGTGGCAACCAAGCGTCCTACTTCCGTTGCTATGATCGTTTTGGGCGGTAAGCAGCAAAAAGCAGAGACAGCAGAGGATTACAAGGAGATGTACGAAGAATGTTTTGAGGCTGCAAAGAAATTGGTAAGTGTTTTATCTTTGTTTTTCCTGCATGCGTCAAACAATGCTTATCGACAATTTGTTATTATAGAACGAAGCGCTTGTCTATTAAGCAACTTTTACTATCATCCGCTTTTTCCTTTGACACCTGCCATTGTAAAATAAAGAGACCTATGTTCATTTGCAAAAAAAAAAAAAAAACAAAAAAAAAAGGGAAGAGGGGTGTAGGCCCAGAGAATTCTCCTATTGAATAAGAAAAAGGGTTGGAAAGGGAATTGTTTGGAAAGTGAGCTGATTTTCATATTGGTTTTCCAACGATAATTTTACATTGGCTGCGACATTACTGGAAGAGGTCATCTGGCACATTTTGGTGAATTCAATTTATCTTTGAAAAAGAAAACTAAGGCTATGGAGGCAATGGTGTGAAAAGTGAATCAGTAAATCGATATCAACAGATTGTTGCATTAGGCTTGCGATGATATAGAGATATGGAAACTTGAGAATTAGCAGAATCTGAAAGAAAAGCTTGAACTAAGATATTATGCGCTATAATCCGGCAACTAGACCATAGCTATTCATTACGAACACATAGCATTTAAGCTCTCTGAACTAGCCAATCCCGCGTTCCTCTGCTGTGGTACATGTAAAATCTGCAAACCTGCTGGTCATCCCACCTCTTCAGTAGGTTTAACAAAAATATTGGGCGACTGACCTGCTTCAACCTTTCTGTGGATTTTGCTATAACAATTGCTATATCTCTATTACAGTTACCCTAACCTAGTCTAGAGTGCCATTTAACAGTTGGTTGGCTGTTCAGTAGTGATTCTATCACAGCATATATTCGGATAACGGTATGTGCATACGTTCTGATACTTTTCGATATCTGTTATGGAAAAGTTATCACGCTGCAAGTAGGAAAAGAAAAGGGAGCCTTAGGTGTAGACCCGAAGAGAGTAAGAAACAGCGCGACACAATAAGACAGGACGCGTTCACCGCGATCCGCGCAATAAGCGCGCGTGACGTTACATTATAATGCAGTACCTTTTTTACTGATCCCTTTTTCTTCAATTCCTGATAGCATTACTACACATCCATGGACCGATCTGTACGTAACTTTGACCGAGCAAACACGATCGTAATAGATTACGAATTATAGGCTTCCAGTTCAACTTCCAGTCAGAAACCTGCAACCGCGCGAGTGGGAAAAAGATCAACACTCTCTGTCTCCAATGGCTCATCCGGGGAATCTAGAAAGCGAATAACAAAAGCTCCCACAATGACAAAAGCAGCTGTTGCTCGAGCAAACGCCACTGCTGCTAATCTGCGATCCAGTCAGGCAACTGCACAAACACCAAAGAAGAGGACTTCTACGAGCGCCACAAGTCTAAACAAACGACCCGCTTGGGATATGCGAGTAAGCAAAATTAAGGCGTGTTCGGTTCATCTATAATGTTGGCATAGGGTAAAATAAGCGATATGGAACAATTGATGAAGATGAATCGCGAGAAACGTAAGTACGAGGAAGATAAACAATCGGCAGCAAGATAACAGATCATTAGTGGGGGAGCTGGAAAAATTCCGTCTTGAATTGGAAACCACAGTAGAAAACAAAGAGAGCCAAGCAAAAGAAGCCTTACGAAGGGAAGCAGAGATCAAAATCGAGTTGCAAACGTTACAGTTACGGCATACGCAAGAAATAGAAAATCTAAATGCTCAGCAGCGGATACATCGTCAAGAGCTGGAGGACAACAGTTTGATATTTAAACGACGGGTCACCAACCTGGAAATAGAAGTGGGTGAAGCACAACGGCAGTTTGACCACATTCAATACCGGCTAAACAGTGAAAAAAGGGAAAATGAAACACTTCAGGTACAACTTTTTTTTTCTTTTGAAAAGGGAAAAAAAAGAGAAGCTAAACAAGTACGATACTCATGATTTTCCATCTTTGGCATCATAAAAAGGCTACCATATCCCAAACATCTACTTCATTTGCAGAGATTGAAGCAGAAATGCGGAATATCCGATTAAAATTAGAGGTTAGATCCAAAGGAATATTTTGTGTCTCCGGTATCTAAGCCGAAACGTTTTAGCGCTCACAAGATATGCTTCTTGAAAAAGAACGACTGATCCAGAGTCTCACGGTGGAACTGAAAGAAGATATGGCAAAAGCGGAGGAACTCGATGGAAAGTTGGAAAAAGAAATTGCATCTCGGCAGGGATTAGTAGAGATCATCCGGGAACTGGAGAACAATGCCGGGAAGAAAGCATAGCAGCTTAGACTTATCCTGCCATAAGTCTTTCGTTTTTGATTTTCAGTATCACACAAACCAGGCTTTGACCTTTAGTTTATTTTCAGATGACTTTCCTTACATTCCCCCCTGAGAGAAAAGACAAAACAGATAGAGAGCGGACAAGTGTTGAATCAAGTTACGCCATGGCCAAAAGACAAAAATGATCAAAGGAATCTGCGTGACCCTGTGTACTACCTTGTGCAATATCCACGTTTAGATTAAACCGCTGAAAACCACCCAAGGTTACGGACGGCACATGTTACGAATATAATAACGATACACCGTTTCGAACCGATAACAAATATGGATAGATGTCTCTGGTCCCTTCTTTTTTGTTTCTAGCGCTTTCTCATCTCTTCATCCCTTTTCTTTTCCTATCCTTCCCCCTTTCACTTCCGCTTTGCATCGGAACCATGTTGGAATACACTTCTGTACCATCCTCAAGACCATTTTATGTTCATGATATTGATTCTTTCTCCTCCGGTTCCTCATCCTCGTTAACAGAATCGGCTCTGTTACGGGAATGTGTTATATTTCCAACGTATGCCACTCGTCAAAGTGAGAAAAAAATAGATAGACAAAATAAAGAAAAAGAATACACGGCTCATGTTTGACAATATGATGTTTTATCGTTTAGATTCGTTCCAATGGACTGTCCGAGTGAATGGTTGGGCTCTATCCCATCCTCGCACTAAGCGACCATCTCATAAAGTTTTGATCGGTATTTACACATAGTATACGTTTTATATGCAAGAGGATTCATGGTAGAAAATAGGGATCACTACTAGTGTGGCTAAACAAGACCATAACCTGACGTTTGAAGAGCGATTTAAATATTTTCTGGCCAAAAACAAAAGAAACAAACAATTTGTCATTCATGCAATAGGCACGTCTGGGACAATGGAGGAATACCGAGCTGAAGAAGACGATGATGATAACGACGATTATGTTGACGGTCGATTACGATACCAGCAACAACAACAGCAGCAGCAGCAAAAGGCGCCGATGTGGTTAGACCAAAACAAAAAGCACTATGATTATACCGATTCTGGCTTTCAGTCTTCCGATACCGAGATTGTCTCCTTGGTAGATCGACCAGCCAACCCACTGTCAAGTATCCTCAATGGTGATCGGAGGAGACAGCAACGCAGTAACTCTTCCAGTTCCTTCTCTTCTATGTCTACCTTCCTTTCCTTGGCCACCTCTACCACATCCTCCGCTTCTACCCCGCCTGAACCCGACCTGATATGTCAGACAGATACCAACGGTATCTTCTTCGGCCGCTTTGATCTGCCTGTTCCACAAGTCCTTGCATGGGCCAAACATCAGGATCTCTGTGATGCACGGCTCTTGCGGATCCATGCAGGCCACCCCGATTTTCCTCCAGCCCACGGGATGGTCCACCTGATCGAACCTACCGGGATATCCGTGATCTCCGACATTGACGACACGATCAAGCATACCAACATATTGAACGGCACGCGTGTGGTCTTGGCAAATACTTTTTTCAGAGCTACCAAAGCCGTAGCTGGTATGGCGGAAGCCTATATGAAATGGGTAAAAGAAAAAAAAATAACTGCTTTCTCTTTGTGTAAGAGTCCATGTTATTCTTTGGAAAAACTGACCACAAAACCAAAAAAAAAACTGTATCATTCTCTAGTATACGCAGGGAGCTTGTTTTCATTACGTGTCGAATAGCCCTTTTCAACTCACGGTGATGTTGGATCAGTTTTTACGTGATCATGGTTTTCCGTCAGGGTCCATGCATCTTCGCATGGAAGGTAGTTTGTTAGCGCGTCTGATCGAAGTGCCTGGTCGAGCCAAGCGTGATGCCATCTTGCAGATCCTTCGAGACTTCCCGGAACGTCGTTTTGTCCTCGTCGGTGACTCGGGTGAAATTGACTTGGAAATCTATGCACGCATAGCCGCTGAATATCCCCATCAAATCCTAAAGATTTTTATCCGAGACGTATCCTCCCGACCGATACGAAAGACAACACCCATCTGGTTCGCCGCACGACGGTCGTCTTCTTACTCCTCGCCAGGCACAGCAACGAAGACAAACACTAACCCTCCCCACAGTCAATTGCTTGAACGACTGGCCAAAGCACGAAAATTAGCACCTCATGTGAACATCGTCTTATTTCATAACGCTGATGAATTGAAGAATGATACCATGATTCAGGATGCATTATGGAAAAACTGGGATGACCACGTATAATGCTCAATTGTTTTTCTTTATTATATATATCACTTTTTTTAGTTGCGCATTACCATGTAATACCATATACATAAATTCGGGTCACCCTGCACTGACCCAAATTCTCCAACATCTTTTTGCTTTTGTGCAATTACAGATAAGCATGACGAACAAAAACCATGATAAAATTCGATCTGGCTTCTCCTTTTCCAAAACTCTAGATGGCACCAATCTAATCAAATCAATGAGGTCTCCAACATGAGTCAGGGAAAGGAATTATGATGTTTTATTTCGCAATCTTTTGTGCATGTATAGCGACGATCTGAAGTCTATATGCACAATATATTAAACATCCCATAACTTGGATTTGAGTGTTCTCCACACTGTTTCTAAGGAAGGCCTAAGCTCAAATAAGCGAAAGAACCCCGTGAGTAAAACAAGGAAAATCGGCTGTTCAACCTTAAAATTCTAACCTTTTCTCTGGGAGCATGGGGTACTAAATGAAATCAGCAATTCGGTTAGCCCTGTGGCAATGCCATAACACAGTCCGTTCTTGTGCCTTACCTGCAGCTTTGGTATCGGCTTTATTGGTCGTCCATAGATTAAACATCGTACGACATAAGCTGAAAAATAATGAGCGCTTAGCCGTTTCCATAAGAGCATGTACTGAAAAAAGATGGCACTGAATGGAATTGGCATATTCTGTATACCGAAGGAAAATACTTTTAGATCTCTGGTGGTAATATTATTTAATCTGAATCCACTTTACCCGCATCCGTAGATAGGCCCCATTTCGTCTGCTATCTTGGATAGACGAGGAAGAAGCGGTGGAAGAGGATGCATGTGTGTCTCGTCCCGTTAATGAATTTGACGACACATTTCCGGGGATCTTGAAGCGCACAGCCTTGCGTCTTGTGTGTGAAGGTCTGTCTTTCCATACTTGTCTTAACCTTGCATACAGTTTCCGTAAATGATATGGAAAGTAGTGATGTGTCAGCAGGAACTCATCGTGACAGAATATCTGGAAATGCAGGCCACCTGAGCAAAATAAGAAAGAAGAAAACCATGAGTCAAAATTTCCCCAAACAAGATGGTAACACAATCCTTACCTGGCAATCGATCGGGATCTTTAAACCTTAACATAATGGCAAACAGTGGAAAATGATTGAAAAACGCCAGCAGCGTTTCCATGACTGCTTGCAAAAAAATGACACCGACTCTTCCCTGTTGGTTTGCATACATTTAGATCTAGCCTATATGTGGCTAACTTTGCTTTTTTCCCTATTCTTCTCTCACGTACCAGAGCAAAGGTCAGATAATACACGATGACGGTTGGAAAAAGAAAGGTAAGTAATGTGAATAAACAGGTTCCCAGAAGTAACTGATCAAGATCATAATCACACGAGTCAATACGGTTCCGTAAAAGATTACGTTTTTTCCCTAGAAATCCAATTCTACTTCAGAAAATCGAAATGTATGTTCCATTTATTCTTACCCCGAAATAGATTAAATAAAGAATAAAGAGTTACCAGTTGCCAGTTAAATATCCTTGCTGCCACCATGTAAAAGCAATAGACATGGATCGTCATGAAGGTAAGAAAATCAGAGAACAATGATATGATCATCGAAACTCCAAACATGCCAGAAACACCGATCATGTGAATGATCTGTGGTGTGAACGGTTGAATGGCCTGCACGCAACCTGGAAGACGAAATGTTTCATGTACCGGTGAGATCCTGTGTGGTCCACTTCATTTTCTGCTTCCTTACCTGTCCAAAGTCGAATCAACCATAAAAATAGCTCACTAAGAAAGCTTGCCAATTCACGATTCAACTTTAATCCTGCAGGAGTTTCTAAGAACCATAGCATCATTGATTCGAGTGATTCTACTGTACATTTCTTCGATAGGATTAGAAACCTCTCATTTATCATCCTTTTACGCTTCAGTAATACTTACATAAAGTATCTTGTTCAGCATCAACGAGACACTGAGATGATTACTCATTAAGAATGAACCCACCGCTAAACCAATGATTATATCATTGGCAACAAGCCACATATTGTTATGGAAACTTGCCGTATGAGTAAGAAAACGCTGGTAAGATGCACTGGACACACACATATATATACACAAAGCAATCCAGAATAACACTACCTGATATACTGGGCTCTTGTCTCGGCTGTATTAGCTCGATTCTTTTTCCAGAGGAGCGAATATTGGCGCGGCCAGAAATAGAGTTGCTGTAATCTTAGATCCACCTGTTGACCTATTTTTTTTGTGATATGGATCAACAACTATTTTTCTGTAGGTCCCGTTGGATAAAGAACAAAGGAAGCAAGCTCTGCTACGTAATAAAAAAGCAGCTTACCTGCAGTTGATAAATCTTTTAGAGCAACACCATTCAAAATAAGTTTAGGTAGCCGCACATTGAGCACGTGCAGTATCAGTTCGATTAACCACAGCACGCAAAATATCAAGCATAAACATGGACCAAGAAAGAGCTGTTTGAATAGACTTTTACACGGTACCAGCAAAGCAAACAAGAAGCATCCTATCTGACGCATACAGGAAAAAATAGGTTCCAGTACATGTCGATCCCGATCATCACAGGAAGCCTTAATCCCTCTCTCAAGATAGTATGATGAATTGATCTGGGAAAAGCAAAGGTGAAATATTATGTTAAATCCACCAGGACCACGCCATATAGTAAACAATAGACACGGACCTGAACTAAAACTGCACTCATATCATCTGTTGTTGCGTTATGACCCGTCATTCTGTGTCCGTGGGAGAGGATCGTCTGGAGATTGTTGTACAACGCTTTATCCATGGTCGATTCATTGGATTTCGAAGAGATGTCAAGCTGCAATGGATCCAACGCAAGAAACTGGAGTCGCTTTGGATTAGGTTGCTCGTAAAATATAAGTTCGTAGTCTTCTTTTGCAGGCGTTCTATTTAGGAAGACGGTCAAATACCGGAATGAATAGGCACGTCATGTTTTCATGCGCTTGATTATTTACACGAGGATGGGAACATAGGCATCATTCAAGACAACTGAGAGCCATTGTTCGCCTGTTCATGTAAAAGAGAAATATATGAGAACAAACATGCATATATATGTAACGATTGGCTTACCGTTGGCACGGTTCGCACATGCCGTTGTGTGATTTCCCAGCTGGCCGAGAATCTTGGGTGGTGCTTTGCAAACTTGGTTGATATGTTCAAATTCATCATGGTCTCCGGACAAGCAAAAGTCGGCTAGGAGCGATCGTAATTGTTCGAGCTAAGGTTTGCCGCGATCGGCCGAGGCAGGTGAACAAAACGTCCCAGATTTTTGCGTTCTGTTACCTCCACATCGGATATCAATGCTGCCACGCAGATGGTAGTTGATGCTGTAAACCAACCAATGAGGAATCCATCGCGTGTTCGAGGAGTACATATATGTGATGGCCAGAATATTTTGAGGACATCACGCGATGACATGAGCGTTTGGAGAGGTGCAAGTATGGCTAACGATTCCCGTTCCGAACGTAGGCGCCACAAATTCAGAGTCAGGTCTAAAGGGTGCTCTGTCTCATGTAAGAAATGTTTTGATCTCAATTTATTCCTATGGTAGCCAAACTTCTGGCTTTTGTACAGTTTCTTTGTCAGAAATTTTGGTTTCCGCTAATAAATCATACTAAACAGCACGATAACAACGCCACCACCATAACAATATCAATACCATGTGGAGTCTTGCATAAAGCATCCTCAAGACCAAGATTTGCTCTGTTCGGTTACTGCCCAACATTGAGAGGAGAACGCAATGAAAGTTTGCAGCCTATTTACTGTATTCTGTATTATATCATTCAGCTCAAGCTAAGAACCTTATGCGTCGATACAAAGAAAAACAAGTATGTTTCCGCATACCAGATTATATTGATTGTTCTCATTACCAAACGCAACGAACTATTGATCATTCGATGTCCGCAAGAAACAAAAAATTCAGCCAACCTGTTCTCCAGGTGACAGCTTCGAGATCATAAACGATCTTCTTTCCCTTTTGTTTTTATATTTTATCCCTGCGAAGACGAGTCTATGTTTTCTCATTCGGCCTCTAGCAAGGTTACCTGGCTATGGGCCATGCGGGCTGTGGTAACATCTAGATACCCTTCATGGCAAGCTCGACAATTTAGCACTTTTCTGTCGTCATGCCAACGAAACCCCCCTTCTCTTCAGGGTCTAGCATCGCGTATCACTATTTATGGGGCACGGTTCAATCATACGACTGCAAAAGAAAAAATAAAATTGGTTCGTCGTCGATGTCGTGGATTGCGCATATTGGATGGCCATCGATGCGAACGACGGATCCTGACAAGGCCGGATGCAGACACTTCAGAGCTTTACTGTCATTTACATAGAAAAAAACGTTCTTTGGCGCCAATAGCATTATCTATGCTATTAGCCACCGGGCAGAAAAGGAAACTGAAGGCAGACGAACAGAGCGGAGCGGCTTCTAGTGAGGTTCATATCAATGGTGGTGAAACCCATGTCATTTTTGAAGACGAACATGAATCAGCCGCAATCAAAAGACCACGACCTATCTACGATTGTTGGAGCTGTAAGTGAAACCTAGTAAAAGAAGGAAAAAGAAAGAAAGAGAAAGAAATGGGCTTACTTGCTATGGGTTAAGCTAACGTAGCTCTTGTGTTCCAATAAGTATGGATCAATCCGCGTGTGAAGCCAACCCAACAACAGAACATCCGCGCCGAGATGAGGAAACCAATTTCAGAGCATGATAAGCCAGGTTACATATATGCCTATAGTCTTAAACAGGGTCCTCGCGTGCCAACGAGTCGGTATGCCTATTTCAAGATTGGCCGAACCGCCAACCCGCTAAGAAGGATGTATCAGGTTTCCCAGAAATGCAAATACGTACCCAATGTCATGGAAATTTTCCCGCGATTTCCTCCTCCCGAAGTAAAACTGGACGGACACACCCTGGAACGACTGGAATGGATCATTGAACAGCTACCCAAGTGTCCGTTGGCTGGTCGAGTCGAACGGTTAATTCTTTGGGAATTAGGAGGAACTTACCGTCACGCCGGTTTTCGGTGTCCTCAGTGTAAGATCATGCATCGCGAATGGATAAGGGTCGCGCGGCATCGGAAGCCGGATGGGACCATGACAACCGATCGAGAAGTATGGAATTTACGTGTTAGACCCGTTATTTTACGTTGGATCCAGTACGGTGTGGCCGCATCAAGTACTCATTTAGCACATCAATCTCTCATCCAATCGTCACCACCTGCTTCTGCCGCAATTGAAGCAAAACATCAAGAAGAACAAGAGGTGGAAATAGATATAGAACCTGATGTTGTACAAGCCGTGGCGCTCAAACAATGAAACCTTGTTACATGCACTTGACGGAATAAAATAGCCCCAACTTCATTTGGAAGACAAAATATTCAACCATGGTATCTGTCATATAAATTTTGGGATAGGGAAAAAAAAACTTTCTTCCGCGAGAATCGAGAATGTTCGTCCGCCACCAACATTCTCACACTCCCAGGTGGTTTCACGGCCCCCGGGTCATGAAACAAATCAGTGTCAAAGATACGCATTCATTTTCCCAGCCATTCAAACGTTTATTTTATTCAAAAAGCAAAGCAACATTGGTAAGATGAGTACAGTAAGATGAGTACAATAACGGTACAGAAAGAAAAAGAAATTCACCTGGTATTGGAGCTTTTTCCATCTATCATCTTAACTCGCTGTGTAACTTGGTCCGTTCGTTCGTGCTAAATGGAAAAAGTGTAAAATAAAAAGGAAGAATGCAAGAATGAATGATAAGCTGACAGGTCGATTAACCAACTTGGCATGTGTTTCTATTCCCTACCTGAAAGACAATTGTACAATGCAGAAACAGAGAAAATGCCAATCGAATATAAGTGATTTAGGCAAAAGGAAAAGGGATAAAGACGGATAGAAAAAGAAAAACAACATCTTTGCTGCACCTGTTGATTGACGTTCGATTGATATCACGAGCGAGATGCCAGTGTACAATACCGTTAGTTAGACAAGAAAGAAAAGAACTACTCACAGGCAGCAGCTAGAAACGAGAAAAAAAATGGAACATGAAACCAAGAAGGAATGGATGGTTGCAATAAAGAAAGGAAGTGAGGATATTCATGATGGTTCTACCATCTAAGCAGTTTCGGTGATGGGAACATCAGGAGGGGCACTAGTAGATGTTGTCGTTGCTGTAGTGGGAGTAGTAGTAGCGGTATTGTCCGTATCCGTAGTATTTGCTGCTGTGGATGTGGATGGTTGAGGCGATGGACGCGTACCCGTCCAACGATCTTTCAGCTCTTGCCAGATCAGGCTTCGTTCTCTGCCAATACCTCCATTTCCTCCGAGAATAGCCGAATTTTCCTGCGCTCGACGAAGCAAGTAGGGAATCACTTCGTCGATCTTACCATAGGGCAAATACTTGTAGATGGAATAACCATGCTTACTCAAAGTGTATGCAATCTGATCTTGCATGCCGAAAAGTTGCCCAAAACGAACAACACCCGAGGGCGGCGAAATATTGTGTCGTCCCATTTCTTCAACGGTCAACAGGATTGATTCGCGGTTGTGGCTAGCCACGACAAAGACAATGGGGGATGTCCTCGCTGTCAGTGTCTCACCAGTCACTTCTTGGTATTCAGCGAGTTTATGCAGAAGGAAACGGACGCCTTGATTGTACGATCGATGGGTTGCTTCGATCGTATCGTGGATTGGGGATGCATAACCCAAGCGGTCTGCTCGCTTGCGTTCCGAGATCATATAAGCACCTCGAACAAGTTTGGCGGCAAAAGTGAAATTGGCTCGCCGAGCTGTTTCCACATCCCTTTCCAGTTTGGTCAAAGCCCTCTTGGTGTACATTTGGTCTGTTGCATAGAAACAGAGAAACATTCATTAACAACGACATACCCATATACATATAAAAAAAGTAAACGAAAAATAAAATCAAGGACACGTACAGGTATTGTACACAGTAGGGGCATGGTCATGGTCTTCTCGTCGATTGAACTTATATTGCAGATTCTTAGCCACATGATCGATCGTTTCCTGGAAATAAGACTGTTCGGCATCCACCATCAATCCAATGCGATGCTGGTGGGCGAAAGCACAGACCTCCTCCAGACGAAGAAGCATGCGATCATAGGCAGTCAAGTCTTCTGGCACAAGAAGGACTTCTTGGTCATTATGACAATTAGCAGTGGTATGCCACCAAACATCGCGTGAAGGATGCTGGAAATTGAACAAGTCGAAGAATTCAATTTGATCCAAAAAGGCATGGCGCTGTATTAGGTCTTCACGCTGGCGTTGTTGTTCTAAAGATGCGGCTGGCGGTAGAACCTCCTCGATCACCCGT
This sequence comes from Apophysomyces variabilis, assembly GCA_002749535.1. Taxonomy (NCBI): domain Eukaryota; kingdom Fungi; phylum Mucoromycota; class Mucoromycetes; order Mucorales; family Mucoraceae; genus Apophysomyces; species Apophysomyces variabilis. Next base: position 110,236 of record MZZL01000388.1, on the reverse strand, counting down.
CGTAGACCCCCTTGATCCAGTTGACCCTGAACTTGATTGCGCTCAAATGCCTGGTCAAGCTGCCAAAGCGCAATATTGATCCGCAAAAGGAGCTCGGGAGGAGCAAAGGCAGTGATCTTGATGGCTGCACAGGCTGAAGAGGATGTATCTTGCTGGCCCCGAGCCGCTGTATAGAGACATTGCTTGGTCATCTTTACTACCAGGTCGGCGTGTTGCTCCTGACGCCCATAGCGACGACGATGATATGGATTGGCCTGGTTGTCTTGTCCATCCTCCTGGTCATCGTCCTCTTCCAGATGGTGAATATCGGCTTCTACGCTCAGGTCGAGGATACAGTTGATCCTTGCCCGGCCCAGGCGATCCATACTGGCAACACATTCCTCCGGTGTCTCTCCGCCGCAGAAATGACGGAAAAACGTGTGTTTGATAACCCAGTACGCCACACCCTCTAGGTGGCATAGTTCGGCCAACTGGATCAATAAAGGCGCGTTATCCACAAGCCATGGGAAACTGCAGAGTTTATACACACAAAGGGCCAGGAGAAGCTCCTGCGTCGACTTTGTTTGGAAGGCTGTGCGACTTTCATCATTCATTAGTTCAGCCAATGCGCTGCTTGGTCCAGAGGATCTCACGTTGGACGGAGATGATGACCTTGTCAGCGCCTCAGCCTCTACCGGATGCATTCCAGAGGAAAGATGAACATACAGATACGCCAAAGATGAGGCAGCGGCAGTCAAGGCAATGGAAGCAGAAATTGTCTTGCAAGTCTTTTGCTGTGGCCTGGAAGAAGTAGAAGAAAAAGGTCTTGTACAGATCAACTTGCTTACATGCTGATAAGACAAAGGGGTTTTCTGACGTAATGGTGATTCTCTTGGTAGATGACAAAAACTGGTAGTAGGAATAGTCGTTGCTATCTTTCTTGTCGAAATAGTAAATGATGGAATACGAGCACGAGGGAGGAAAATACGGTGCATAGCAAGTTGCAGCCAGAACGAACAAAAAAAAGATCCGATCAATCAAATAAAGACAAACGCAATTACTTAGTGTCACTCCTTTTCTAATGAGATATAAGAAAAACAGGAAAAAAAAACAGGAAAGAAAACAAAACGTAATGAACGTATATATACGTAATCCCTATTCTAACTTTTTGTTTCTGTCGCCAAAAAGTGACGGGTATGGGGGGTTGATAATGGAAAACTTTGCTATTCAGGGAGCCACTAGAAAGAAAAGGTAAGGATCGGCCAACACTGGCGAGATCATTTCCAAATAAGGAAGATTTCTGACGAGTGAACCAATCAAACCGTTTCTTTTCTTTTCCAAGCTTCATACTCTACCAAAAGGATCCGTGCTAATTCCATTCACTCTATACTGTCATTTCTTGTTAACGTGAATTCGTTGATGGAGCTTTTTTCTAATAATATATTGGGTTCAATTACTAGACAAAGACAAAACCTTGTCTTCATTGTGTGATTTATCCTATAGTGAGCTACTCTCAAGCTGGCCCACTGTTTTTCATGCACGCGACATCTCTGGGCCAATGGCATTTCTGTTACACTTGTACCGTTTCATATTGAAATCAATCATGCTAACTCATGACAGCATTTACAAGAAAGCATGAAGATAAAATTTATGAATGAGGTTGAGATATATATGAAAAAGATGCAATTTGAAGTTATTTTTTCTTTTTCGGGCCCATTATTTATTTGGTGATCTTTTCTCACCAGATCAAAACATCCCGATCACTGTTGCTTTCTTTATCTTGGTCCTCTGACTGAGGAATATCACGGATGGTCCAGCCTTGACCGGTTTTCATCCTCATCGTCTCCAACCAAGCTGCATCGGCCCGCTCCCGCATATGGTTGTCTTTGATCAGTTTCCGACGCGCTGCAGCCGCTTCTAATTTGGCCTTGGTCGACATCGTGCCTTCCTCTCGTTTCAATTGAGCTGATAGCAAAGATGACTCTTTTCTCGGCTTTGCTGTCTTTTCCTTGGTAAAAACAATAGGATTGGATAATGTTTTATCATCGTCATCTTCCTCTTTCTCTTCTTTCCATTCATTCCTTCGTTTGCTCCGAGGAATCCTGCTTAAATGACGCTGATAAGGCGGTGAATGAGAAGAAGGTGTGGTGGCCGATACGCTAACATTGGCCGAAGGCTTAACTTCTGCAGCACGGTCCAATGCGCGTAAGAGTGAGTCCTGCCAATGGTCAAGGTCCAGCTCCATCATCATATCAATGCTCTGTGCTGCTGCGGTTGTCGCCATGGCCTCTGGTTGTGATGGCAATTTCATTAATTGCCCATCTAATGGCTGACGACACGGTAACAACCGGGGCATCTTGCGTGATTTCTTTTGGTCAGCAGCCACTAAGACAAAGATGTGGTTAGATTTTCTGAAAGAAACAATCTTCTGATAATGACTTTATTTCTGTTTCTTTTTTTTTTTTTTTTTTTTTTTTTTTT